>JAIUJO010000820.1:45000-47500 GCA_023846275.1 Vanilla planifolia | reverse complement strand
AAATTTCATGGGAGATATTTTTTACGATTCACCTCAAACGTACTTGGGATTTTACCTACGGCTAATATAGAACCTACTTGAGTTTTTTTGGGCTCAACTCAAAGTCAGGGTTTTTCACAATTTTTGGGATGCTCTTACACCATGGAAACAATTGCAAAAATTTGCAACAAATTATAAACTTAATACAATTTAAAATAAGTATGAGGCACACTAAATATCGAAAAGACGGAGGAAAAAAATTGAAAATAGGTTAAGCAAAAACCTAAAATTTCGGAATCCATCCTGCCACTTTCTCTTTATGAATTTGGAAGCACCGTATGTGCTTGAAATTGCTGGAAATCGTTATTTGAAAGCTTTGAGAACTTAGCAATTGTAACCTGTTGGATTTTTTCAAGCTTCCCTATTTATAGAGCCCAAATTTGAGCTCTAAATCCCCTTCCAACGGCTCTAAAATGAATTAGTCATTTGGGTAACGAAGACAAAAGTAGTCATCGTTCTATTTCTAGCCTAAAAGGGACGTTTCTGATTGAATCTCGAATTTACCGTTCAACATCAATCTTGGCCGTTGGATCTAGGCGGCCTTGATCTGGGCTGTTGGATCGTGCAATGGTTATCCTACATGTATTAAAAATATGTGTCCAGAAATCAAATAAAATAGAAACTTACTGCAGTTGTTTGAATCCTCTTGCAGATTTGGCTCGGGTTCGAATCTTCTGCTTGTCATTTTGCAGTTAATACAGCAATTTACCTTGATTAATCTAAGCCGTTCGATCGTGCCTACCCTTCTACCTTCTTTGACAATTGAATTAGAGTTTAGTCCCACATTGTCCAAAATGACATTACGATTGCTCTCAATAACACTTTCGGTTCATATGTCTCTCGAGCCGTTTGCGATTGACTCCCTCTTCCTTGACCAAGATTTCGTCACTTGGTCTTTGTTTGACTTGATCTCGCACTTGTTCTGGTAAACTCTCTCTGCGAGCTGAGTTCGCACTTGTTTTGCACTAGTTCCATTAGGCAGCTATATGCTGATTTCTCACTTGTTCCATTCAGGTGCTCTTCCTGCACCCATTGGGCTTCGCTTGTCACTTTTGGTTCTTTCAAACAATTTTTACTTTATTTTATTTTTTAAATCGTTAAAGCCTGGATGGACCTACCGCAGCGTCAAATCGACCCACCCAACGATATAGTGAAAACTTTCGAGACTAAAGTGGTTTTATAGTGTTTTGTGAGTATTTTTGTGCCAAAATATTGAATATAAGTATATAAAAATAATTTTATATTATGATAGTATTACAAGTGTCTTAAATGACTATGAAAAGAAATTTATGAAAAATAATTTCAAAGTAATTTTAAAAAATCAAATACTGATATCTATAATTTTCATCAATAATGCTTAGCCCAAAAATAAAAATTCAAAAATTATTAAACACATAAAATTTTCAAATATTTAAGATACTAGTTTGCCACATCATCTCAAAATTTGGATAGATCAAATTCAAGAAAAATAAAGAGAAATTCAAGTATAAAAATTTTAGTATAGATCTTCAATTTCCTTAACGATTGCCATTACTCCAAGAGCCTTGAAGACCAATATTTGAGACTTTTGTAATTCATGCCTTGACTTAATTGAATATTAAATATTTCATTTAAAGCAAGTTCATATTAGATAAAAATATTTAACCATGACTAATAAAACACAAGGGTGTAACACTTCTTCTTCGTCTTCTTCTTTTTCTTAATCATCTTCTTCATCTTCTTCTTCTTCCTCTTGTTCTTACACTTCTTCCAATTTTTCTCCTTCATCTTCTTGATCTTCTTCTTCTTCTTCTACTCCATCTTCTATTATTTCTTCTACTTCTTCTAATCCTCCTTCTTCTCTGACTTCTTCATCTTCTCTATCTCATTCTTCTTCTTCTTCTTCTTCATCTCCTTTTTCTTCTCCTTCTTCTTCTCCTTCTCCTTCTTCTTCTTCTTCTTCTTCTTCTCCTTCTTCTACTTCTTCTTCTCCTCCTACTTTTTCTTGTTCTTCTCCTTCTTCTTCTTCTTCTTCTTCTCCTTCTCCTTCTTTTTTTCTTCTCTTTTTTCTTATTCTTCTTCTTCTTCTCCTTCTTCTTCTCCTTCTTCCTCTCCTTCTTCTTCTCCTTCTCCTTCTTCTTCCTCTCCTTCTCCTTCTTCTTCTTCCCCTTCTCCTTCCTCTTCTTCTCCTTCATCTCCTTCGTCTTCTTCTTCTTCTTCTTCTTTTTATTCTTCTTTTTCTCCTTCTTCTTCTTCTTCTCCTTATTTTTCTTTTTTTTCTTATTCTCCTTCTGCTTCTTTTTTTTTCTTTTCTTCTTTTTCTTCTTCTTCTTCCTCTTCTTCTTCTTCTTCTTCTTCCTTTTCTTTTACTTCTTCTCCTTCTTCTCCAACTTCTCCTGCTTCTTCATCATCTTCTCCTTCTTCTACTACTCCCTCTTCTCCTTCTTCTCCTTCTCCTTCTCCTTCTTCTTCTACTTCTACT
>JAIUJO010000820.1:22500-25000 GCA_023846275.1 Vanilla planifolia | reverse complement strand
TTTCTCGGGTTCAAATCTTCTGCTCGTCATTTTATTATTAATACAGCAATTTACCTTGATTAATTTAAGATATTCGATGGTGCCTGCCCTTCTGCCTTCTTTGACAATAGAATGAGAGTTTAGTCCCACATCGTCCAAATGACATTACGATTGCTCTGTATAACACTTTCGGTTCATATGTCTCTCGAGCCGTTGGGATTGGCTCCCACTTCCTCCACCAAGATTTCATCACTTGGTCTTCGTTGACTTGATCTTGCACTTGTTCTGGTCAACTCTCTCTACAAGCTGAGTTCGCGCTTTTTTTTGCACTTGTTCGGTTCAACAGCTACAGGCTGATTTCTCACTTGTTCCATTTAGGTGCTCTTCCTGCGCCCTTTCAACTTTGCTCGCCCCTTTAAGGTCTTTCAAAAAAATTTTACTTTATTTGATTTTTTAAATCCTTAAAGCATGGAAGAACCAGCCGTAGGGTCAGATCGACCCGCACAATGCTACAGCGAAAACTTACGAGACTAAATGGTTTTATAGTGTTTTGTGAGAATTTTTGTGCCAAAATTTTTAATATAAGTACACATAAATAATTTTATATTATGATAGTATTACAAGTGTCTTAAATGACTATGGAAAGAAATTTATGAAAAATAATTTCAAAATAATTTTAAAAAATCAAATACTGATGTTTATACTTTTCATCAATAATGCTTAGCCCAGAAATAAAAATTCAAAAATTATTAAACTTATAAAATTTTAAAATATTTAAGATACTAGTGTGCCACATCATCTAAAAATTTAGACAAATCAAATTAAATGAAAATAAAGAGAAATTCAAGTATAAAAATTGTAATGCATATCTTTAATTTTTGTAAATTGCCATTATTCCAAGATCCTTCAAGGCCACTATTTTAGACTTTTATAGTTCATGGCTTGACTAAATTGAATATTAAATATTCCATTTAAAGCAAGCTAATATGAGATATAAACATTTAAGCTTGACTCATCAAACACAAGGGTGTAACACTTCTTCTTCTCGTTCTTCTTCTTCTTCATCATCATCATCTTCTTCTTCTTCTTCCTCTTCTTCTTATACTTCCTCTTCCAATTCTTCTTCTTCTTCTTCTTCTTCTTCTTCTTCTTCTCCACCTCCTATTTCTTCTGTTTCTTCTTCTTCATCTCCTTCTTCTCCTCATTCTTCTCCCACTTCTCCGTCTTCTCTATCTCTTCTTCTTCTTCTTCTTCTTCATCTCCTCCTTCTACATTTCCTTCTCCTCCTCTTTCTTTTTCTTAATCTCCCACTTCTCTTTCTTCTCCTTTTTCTTCTCCTTCTTCTTCTTCTTCTTCTTCTTCTCCTCCTTCTTCTCCTTCTTCTTCTCCTCCTTCTTCTCCTTCTGCTTCTTCTTGTTCTTGTTCTTGTTCTTCTTCTTCTTCTTCTTCTTCTTCTTCTTCTTCTTCTTCTCCTCATTCTTCTCCCACTTCTCCGTCTTTTCTATCTCTTCTTCTTCTTCTTCTTCTTCATCTCCTTCTCCTTCTACATTTCCTTCTCCTTCTCTTTCTTCTTCTTCTTCTTCTTAATCTTCCACTTCTCTTTCTTCTCCTTTTTCTTCTCCTTCTTCTTCTTATTTGACTTCTTCTTCGTCTTCTTCTTCTTCTTCCCCTCCTTCTCCTTCTTCTTCTCCTCCTTCTTCTGCTTCTTCTTGTTCTTTTTCTTGTTCTTGTTCTTCTTCTTCTTCATCTTCTTCTTCTTCTTCTGCTTCTCCTTTTTCTTCTTCTTATGCTTCTCCTTCTTCTTCTTCTTTTTCTTCTCCTTCTTCTTCTTCTTCTTCTTCTTCTTCTTCTTCTCCTTCTTCTTCTTCCACTTACTCTCCTTCTTCTTCTTCTCCTTCTTCTTCTTCCTCTTACTCTCCTTCTTCTTCTTCTCCTTCTTCTTCTTCTTCCTCTCCTTGTTCTTCTTCTTCTTCTTCTCCTTCTCCTTCTTCTTCTCCTCCATCGTCTTCTTCGTCTTCTTCTTCGTCCTTTTCTTCTTCTTCTTCTTTTTCTCCTTGTGCTTCTTCTTTTTCTCCTTCTTCATCTTCTTCTTCTTCTTCTTCTTCTTCTTTTTCTTATTCTAATTCTGCCTCTTTTTTTTCTTTTCTTCATCTTCTTCTTCTTCTTCTTCTTCCTCTTCATCTTCTTCTTCTTCTTTTTCTTGTTATTCTTCTTATTCTCGTTCTTCTCCAACTTTTCCTACTTATTCTTCATCTTCTCCATCTTCTAGTTCTCCGTCTTCTCCTCCTCCTTCTTCTTCTTCTCCTTCTCGTTCTTCTTCTTCTTTTACTACTTCTCCTTCTTCTTCTTCTTCTTCTTCTTCTTCTTCTTCTCGTTCTTCTTCTTCTTCTTCTTTTCTTTCTTCTTCTCCTTCTGTTTCTTGTTCTTCTTCTTCCCCTTCTTTTCCTTCTCCTTCTCCTTCTTCTTCTCCTACTTAAACTTCTTCATCTTATTCTTCTCCTTCTTCTTCTTCTCCTGCTTC
>JAIUJO010000820.1:0-10000 GCA_023846275.1 Vanilla planifolia | reverse complement strand
CTTCTTCTTCTCTCTCTTCTTCTGCTTCTTCTTCTCCTTGTCCCTCTCCTTCTCCTCCTTCCTCTTTCTTCTTCTTCTTCTTCTTCTCCTTCTCCTTCTTCTTTTTCTTCTTGTTCTTCTACTTCTTCTTCTTGTCCTTCTCGATCTCCTTGTCCTCCTCCATTTCCTTCTTTTTGTTCTTCTAGTCCCCCTCCTCCTTCTTCTTCTTCTCCTAGTTCTTCTCCGTCTCCTTCTTCTCCATATTCTCCTCAATCTCCTTCTTCTTCTACTTGTTCTTCTTCTTATGCTTCTCTCTTCCTTCTCCTTCTACTTCTTGTTCTTCTCCTTCTCCCCCTTCTTCTACTTCTCCTACTCCTTCCCCTCCTTCTTCTCCTTCTCCTTCTCCTCCTTCTCCTTCTTCATCTCCTTCTCCTTTTCCTTCTTCTTCTTCTCCTTCTCCTTCCTCTTCTTCTCCTCCACCCTCTCCTTCTTCACCTCCTTCTTCTTCTTCTCCTTCATCATATCCTTCTCCTTCTCCTTTTTGTCCTTCTCCTTCTCCTTCTCCTCCTCCTTCTCCTTCTCATTCCCCTATGCCTTCTCCTTCTCTTCTCCTCCTCCTTCTCCCTGTTCTCCTTCTACTTCTCCTTCTTTTTCTTCTCCTCCTCCTCCTCCTTCTCCTCCCTCTTTCTCCTTTTCCTTCTTCTCCTTCTTTTTCTTCTCCACCTTCTCCTTCTTCTTCTCTTTCTCCTTCTCCATTTTCTCCTCCTTCTTCTAATTCTTCTCCATCTTCTTCTCCTTCTTTGTCTTCTTCTTCTTCTTCTTCTTATCTCCTTCTTCTCCTGCTTCTTCCTCTCCTTCTTCTTCTCCTTCTCCAACTTCTTATTGTCCTCCGTCTCATTCTCCTTCTCCTTCTTCTTCTCCTCCTTCTCCTTCTCCTTCTTCTCCTCCTTCTTCTTCCCCTTCTCCTTTGCCTTCTTCTTCTTCATCTTCTTCTTCTTCTTCCCCTTCTCGTTCTTCTCCTTCTCCTTCTTCTTCTCCTTCTTCTCCTTCTCCTTCTCCTCCTTCTCCTTCTTCTTCTCCTTCTCCTTTTCCTTCTTCTTCTTCCCCTTCTCTTCTTCTTCTTCTCCTACTCCCTCTCCTTCTTCTTCTCCTTCTTCTTCTTCTCCTTCTCCTTATCCTTCTCCTTCTCCTTCTTCTCCTTCTCCTTCTCCTTCTCCTTCTCTTTCTCCTTCTCCTTCTTCTTCTCCTTCTTCTCCTTGTTCTCCTTCTTTTCCTCCTTCTCCTTCTCCTCTTCTGCTTCTCCTTCTCCTTATCCTTGTCCTTCTGCTTCTCCTTCTCCTTCTCCTTCTCCTTCTCCATCTCCTTCTTCTTCTCTTTCTCGTTCTTTTCTTCTTTCTTCTCCTCCTCCTGCTTCTTCTTCTTCTTGTTCTTCTTCTTCTTCTTCTTCCCCTTCTCCATCTTCTCCTTCTACTTCTAAATCTTCTCCTTCTTCCACACTCCTTCTCCTTCTCCTTCTTCTTCTTCTCCCTCTTCTCCTTCTCCTTCTTCATCTGCATCTCATTCTTCTTCTTCTTCATCTACATCTCCTTCTACTTCTCCTTCTTCTTCTTCTTCTCCTTCTCCTTATTATTACCCTTCTTCTTCCTCTTCTTCTTCTTCTCCACTTCCTCTTCTACTTCTTCTTTTTCTTCTTCTTCTTCCTCTCCTCCTCCTCCTTCTCCTCCTTCTTCTTCTTCTTCTTCTTCCTCTTCCTCTTCTTCTTTTCTTTTCCTTCTCCTTCTCCTTCTTCTCCTTCTCCTTCATCTCCTCCTTCTTCCCCTTCTCCTTCTTCTCCTTCTTCTCCTTCTTCTCCTTCTCCTCCTTCTTCTTCTCCTTCTCCTTCTTCTTCTCCTTCTTTTTGTTCACCTTCTCCTTCTTCTCCTTCACTTTCTTCTCCTTCTCCTTCTCTTTCTCCTTTTTCTCCATCTTATTCTCCTTCTTCTCCTTCTCCTTTTCTTTTTCCTTCTCTTTCTCCTTCTTGTCCTCCTTCTCATCATTCTCCTTCTTCTCCTACTCTTTCTCCCGCTCCTTCTCCTTCTCCTACTCCTCCTTCTCCTTCTCCTCCTCCTTCTTCTCCTCCTTATCCTTGTCCTTCACCTTTTCCACCTTCTCCTTCTCCTTCTCCTACAACTTCTCCTTCTCCTTCTCCTTCTCCTTCTCTTCTCCTTCTCCCTTCTCCTTCTTCTCCTTCTCCTTCCTCTCCTTCTCTTCCTTCTCCTTCTTCTTCTCCTTCTTCTTGTTCTCCTTCTCCTTCTTCTCCTCCTCCTTCTTCTCCTTTTCCCTCTCCTTTTCCTTCTCGTTCTCCTTTTCCTTCTCGTTCTCCTTTTTCTCCTTCTTATTCTCCTTTTCCTCCTTCTCCTTTTCCTTCTCCTTCCCCATCCCCTTCTCCTTCTCCTCCTTCTCCTTCTTCTTCTTCTCTTGCTCTCCTTCTTCTCCTTCTACTTCTTCTTCTTCTTCTCCTTCTCCTTCTCCTTCTTCTCCATCTTCATCTTCTTCTTCTCCTTCCTCTTCTTCTCCTTCTTCTCCTTCTCCTCCTTCTTCTCCTTCTCCTTCTCCTTCTTTTTCTTCTTCTCCTTCTCCTTCTCCTTCTTCTCCTTCTTCTCCTTCTCCTCCTTCTCCAACTCCTTTATCTCCTTCTTCTCCTTCTCCTCCATCTTCTTCTCCTTCTTCTCCTTTTTCTTCTACTTCTCCTTCTCCTTCTCCTTATTCCCCATCTTCTTCTCCTTCTCCTCCATATTCTCCTTCTCCTTCTTCTTCTTCTTCTTCTTCTCCTCCTACTCCTCCTCCATCTTCTCCTTCTCCTTCTTCTTCTTCTCATTCTCCTTCTCCTTCTCCTTCTTCTCCTTATTCTTCTCCTTCTTCTTCTCCTCCTCCTCCTCCTCCTTCTTCTCCTCCTCCTTCTCCTCCTTCATCTCCTTCTTCTTCTCCTCTCCTTCTCCTTCTCCTCCTTCCCCTCCTTTTCTTCTCCTTCTCCTTCTCCTTCTCCTCTTTCTTCTTCTACTCTTTCTCTTTCTTCTCCATCTCCTTCTTCTTTCTCCTTCTTCTCCTTCTTCTTCTTCTACTACTTCTACTTCTTCTTCATTATCTCCTTCTTCTACTTCTTCTTCTTCATCTTCTTCTTCTTCCCCTTCTTCTTCTTCTTCTTCTTCCCCCTTCTTCTTCTTCTCCTCCTCCTCCTCCTTCTCCTCCTTCTCCTCCTTCTTCTCCTTCTCTCTCCTCCTCCTTCACCTTCTTCTCCTTCTTCTCCTTCTACTCCTCCTCTTTCTCCTCCTCCTCCTTCTCCTTCTTCTCCTTCTTTTTCTTCTTCTCCTTCTCCTTCTTCTCCTTCTCCTCCTTCTCCATCTTCTTTATCTCCTTCTTCTCCTTGTTCTTCTTCTTCTTCTCCTTTTTCTTCTACTTCTCCTTCTTCTCCTTCTCCTTATCCCCCTTCTTCTTCTCCTCCTTCTCCTCCATATTCTCCTTCTTCTACTTCTTCTTCTTCTTCTTCTTCTCCTCCTCTATCTTCTCCTCCTTTTTCTTCTTCTCCTTCTCCTTCTTCTCCTTCTTCTCCTTCTTCTTCTCCTTCTTCTTCTCCTCCTCCTCCTTCTTTTCCTCCTGCATTTCCTCCTTCATCTCTGCCATCTTCTCCTTTTCCTTCTCCTTCTCCTCCTCACCCTCCTTCTCCTTCTCCTTCTCCTTCACCTCCTTCGTCTTCTACTCCTCCTCCTTCTCCATCTCCTTCTTCTTCTCCTTCTTCTTCTATGACTTCTACTTCTTCTTCTTCATTATCTCGTTCTTCTTCTTTTTCTTCTCCTTCTTCTTCTTCATTTTCTTCTTCTTCTTCTCCACCTCCTCCTTCTGCTCCTTCTCCTCCTTCTTCTCCTCTTCCTCCTTCTCCTTCTCATTCCCCCTTCTTTTCCTTCTCCTTCACCTTCTTCTTATTCTTCTTCTTCTCCTTCCCCTTTTCCTTCTCCTTCTCCTCCTTCTTCTTCTTCTACTTCTTCTCCTCCTTCTTCATCTTCTTCTTCTTCAACTTCTTCTTCTTTTACCTCTTCTTCTCCATCTCCTTCTTCTTCTCTTACTCCTCATCCTCCTTCTTCTTCTTCTTCTTCTTTTACTTCTCCTCCTTCTACAGCTTTGCCTTCTCCTTCTTCTCCTTCTCCTTCTCCTTCTCCACCTTCTCCTCCTTCTCCTCCTTCTTCTTCCTCTTCCCCCTTTCCTTCTTCTCGTCCTTCTCTTTCTCCTCCTTCTCCTTCTTCTCCTCCTCCTCCTTCTTCTCCTTCACCTTCTTCTTCTCATTATCCTTCTCCTTCTCCTTCTTGTTCTCCTTCTCCTCCTTCTTCTCCTTCTTCTTCTTCTCCTTCTCCTTCACCTTCTCCTTCTCCTTCTTCTTCTCCTCCCTTTCTGCTTGTTCTCCTTCTCCTCCTCCTCCTTCTGCTTCTACTCCTCATTCTCCTCTTACTTCTTCTCCTTCTTCTTCTTCTCCTCCTCCTCCTTCTCCTTCTCCTTCTTCTTCTTCTCCTCCTTCTCTCTCTATCTTCTCCTTCTCTTTCTCCTTCTCCTCCTTCTCCTTCTTCTACTACATCTTCTTCTTCTTCATCTTCTATGATTTGTTCAGCCTCTTCATTTTTTTCTTCTTCTACTTCTACTATTTCTTCTCTTTCTTATTCTTCTTCTACTGCTTCTTCTTTTTCTTCTTCTTCTTCTTCTTCTACTTCTTCTTTCTTTTCTTCTCCTTCTTCTTTTTCTTCATCTTCTTCTTCTCCTCCTTGTTCCTCTTCTTCTGCTTCTTCTTTCTTCATGTTCTTATTCTTCTTCTTCTTCTTCTTTAACTTCTTCATCTTCTTCTTCCCCATTTTCTTCTTCTTCGTCTTTTTCTTCTTCTTCTTCTTCTTCTTCTTCCTTTCTCTTCTTCTTCTTTTTCCAGTTCCTTTTTTTTATTCTTCTTCTTCCTCTCCTCCTCCTCGTTCTCCTAATTATTCATCTTCTTCGCCTTTTTTCATCTTCTTGTCCTTCTTTTTTCTTCTTCTAATACTTATTCTTATTCTTCTTCTTCTTCAACTTCTACTTCCACTTATTATTTTTCTTCTTCTTTCCCTTCTTCTTCTTCTTTCCCTTCTTCTTCTACTTCTTCTTCTTCTTCTTCCTATTCTTCTAATTATTCTCCTTCTTCTTTTCCTTTATTTTCTTCTTCTTCTTCTTCTTCTTCCTCTTCTTCATCATCAACTTCTTCATCTTCTTCTTGTCCATCTCCTTCCCCTTCTCTTTCTCCTTCTTTCTCCTTCTCTGTCTTCTCCTTCTCCTTCTTCTTCTTCTCCTTCTTCTTCTTCTTCTTTCTGCTGCTCCACTTCTTCATCTTCTTTTTCTTCTCTTTTAACTCTTCTTTTTTCTCTTTTTCTTCTTCTTCTCCTTCTACTTCATCCTTTTAATCCTCTTCTTCTTCCTCTTCTTTTTCGTCTTCTTCTTCTTCTTTTTCTTCTTCCTCTTCCACTTCTTCTCCTACTTCTTCCCCTTCTTCTCCTTCTTCCTCCTCCTCTTCTTCTTCTTCTTATTCTTCTTCTTCTTCTAATTCTTCATGTTCTTCTAATTCTTCTTCTTCTTTTTCTTCTTACCTTCTTCTACTTCTTCTCATTCTTCTTCTTCTTCTTCTTTTCTTCTTCTTCTTCTTCTTCCTTCTCCTCTTCTTCTTCTTCTTCTTCTTCTTCTTCTTCTTCTTCTTCTTCTTCTTCTTCTTCTCCTTCTCCTCTTACACCTCCTTCTTCTCGTCCTTCTCCTTCTCCTTCTTCTTCTTCTCCTTCTTCTCCTTCTTCTCCTTCTCCTCATCCTTCTTTTTCTCCTACTTCTTCTTCTCCTTCTCCTTCTTCTTCTCCTCCTTCTCCTTCTCTTTCTCCTTCTTCTGCTCCTTCTCCTTCTTCTTCTTCTTCTTCACTTTCTTCACCTTCTCCTCCTCCTCCTTCTCTATCTTCTCCTTATTCTCCTTCTCTTTCTTCTTCTCCTTCTCCTCCTTCTCCTCCTTCTCTTCCTTCTTCTCCTTCTCTATCTTCTCCAACATTCTCTTCTTCTCCTTCTCCTTCTCCTTCATCTCCATTTTCTCTTTCTCCTCCTTCTCCTCCTTCTTGTCCTTCTCCTTCTTCTTCTTCTCGTTCTTCTCCTTCTCCTTCTCCTTTTCCCTATTCTCCTTCTCCTTGTTCTCCTTCTCCTCCTTATTCTCATGCTCACTTCTTTTCGTTCTACTCCTCCGTCTTCTCCTTCTCCTTCTTCTTCTTCTGCTTCTCCTTCTCCTTCTACTTCTTCTACTTTTTCCTCTCCTCCTCCTTCTCCTTCTACCCCGTCTCCTTCTTCTCCTCTTTCTTCTCCCCCTTCTCTCCTTCTCCTTCTTCATCTCTTCCCTCTCCTCCTTCTCCTTCTCCTTCTCCTACTCCATCTCCTCCTACTTCCTCTTCTCCTCCTCCTTCTCCATCTCCTTCTTCTTCTTCTTCTTCTTCTTCTAATTCTTCTACTTCATCATCCTCTTCATCATCTTCTTCTTCTTCTTCTTCTTCTTCTTCTTCTTCTTCTGCTTCTCCTTCTTCTTCTTCTGCCCCTTCTTCTTCTTCTTCTACTTCTTCTTCTTCTTCTTCTCCCTCTTCTTCTTCTTATTCTTCTCCCTCTTCTCCTTCTTCTTCTTCTTCTTCTCCTCCTTGTCCTCCTTCCCACCCTTCTCCTCCTCCTTCTCCTTCTCCTCCTTCTTCTTCTAAATCTCCTCCTCCTTCTCCTTCTCCTTCTCCTCCTTCTTCTCCTTCTCGTTCTCCTTCTCCATCTCCAACATCTTCTTCTTCTCTTCTCTTCTTCTTCTCTTCTCCTTTTTCTTCTCTTTCTCCTTCTGCTTCTCCATCTCCTCCTTCTCCTCCTCCTCCTCCTTCATCTTCTTCTTCTTCTTCTTCTCCTTCTTCTTCTCCTTCTCCTTCTCCTTCCTCTTCTTCTTCTTCTTCTTCTTCTTCTCCTCCTGCTCCTTCACCATCTCCTTCTCCTTCTGCTTCTTCTTCTTCTTCTTCTTTTTCTTCTTCTCCTTCTCCTTCTCCTTCTCCTTCTTCTTCTCCTCCTCCTTCACTTTCTCCTTCTTCTCCTTCTCTTTCTTCTTCCCCTTCTCCTCCTTATCCTCCTCCTTATTCTCCTCCTCTTTCTTCTTCTCCTTCTCCTTCTTCTCCTTCTCCTCCTCCTCGTTCACTTCCTTCTTCTCCTTCTCCTTCTTCTCCTTCTTTTTCTTCTTCCCCTTCTCCTTCTTCTCCTTCTCCTTCTTCTTCTTCTCCTTCTTCTCCTTCTTCTTCTTCTCCTTCTCGTTATTCTCCTCTTCCTTCTTCTCCTTCTCCACCTTATTCTCCTTCTACTTCTTCTTCTTCTTCTCCTTACATGCCTCCGTCTTCTCCTTCTTCTTCATCTTCTTATCCTTCTTCTTCTCCTCTCCTTCTTCTCCTTCTTCTTCTCCTCCCCCTTCTCCTTGTCCTCTTTCTCCTCCTTCTCCTCCTTCTTCTCCTACTTCTTCTCCTCTTCCTTCTCCTTGTCCTCCTTCTCCTCCTTCTTCTCCTTCTCCTTCTCCTTCTTTTTCTCCTTCCTCCTTCTCCTCCTTCTTCTTCTTCTCCTTCACCTTCTTCTTCTTCTCCATCTTCTTCTTCTTCTTCTTCTTCTCCTACTTCTTCTTCTTCTTCTTCTTCTTCTTCTTCTTCTTCTTCTTCTCTACTTCATCATCTTCTTCTACTCTTTCTTCTTCTTCTTCTTCTTCTCCTCCTTCTTCTTCTTCTTCTTCTTCTTCTTCTTCTTCTTCCTCTCCCTCTTCTTCTTCTTCTTCTTCTTCTCCTCCTCGTCCTCCTTCTCCTTCTCCTCTTCCTTCTCCTTGTCCTCCTTCTCCTCCTTCTCCTTATCTTTCTCCTTCATTTTCTCCTTCTCGTTCTCCTCCTTCTTCTTCTCCTCCTCCTTCTTCTTCTTCTCCATCTGCTTCTTCTTCTTCTTGTTCTCCTTCTTCTTCTTCTTCCTCTTCTACTACTACTACTACTTCATCATCTTCTTCTTCTTCTTCTTCTTCTTCTTCTTCTTCCTTCTTCTTCTTCTTCATCTTTTTGTTCTTCTTCCTCTCCTTCTTCTTCTTCTTCTTCTTCTCCTCCTCCTCCTTCTCCTTCTCCTCCTTCTCCTCCTTTTTCATCTTTTCCCACTTCTTCTTCTCCATCTCCCTCCTCCCACTCCTACTCGTTCTCCTTCTCCTCTTTCTTCTCCTTCTCCTTCTTCTCCTTCTGCTTCTTCGTCTTCTCCTTCTTCTTCTTCTTCTCCTTCTCCTTCTGCTTCTCCTTCTCCTTCTTGTTCTTCTTCTTCTTCTCCATCTCCTCCTTCTCCTCCTCCTCCACCTTCTTATTCTTCTCCTAATTCTTCTTCTTCTTCTCCTTCTCCTTCTTCTTCTCCTTCTTCTTCTCCTCATTCTTCTTCTTCTTCTTCTCTCCTCTCCTTCTCCATCTTCTTGTACTTCTTCTTCTTCTCGTTTCCTTGTCCTTCTCCTTCTCCTTCTCCTTCTCCTTCTTCTTCTTCTTCTTCTTCTTCTTCTCCTCCTCCTTCTCTTCCTTCACCTTCTCCTTCTTCTCCTTCTCTTTCTCCTTCTCTGCTCCTCCCTCTTCAACTTCTCCTCCTTCTCCTACTTCTTTTTCTTCTTCTGCTTCTCCTTTTCCTTCTTTCTCCTCCTTCTCCATCTCCTCCTTCTCCTTCTTCTTCTTCTCCTCCTTCTTTTCCTTCTTCTTCTCCTTCTCCTTCTCCTTCTCGTTCTTCTCCTCTTCCTCCACCTCCTTCTCCATCTTCTTCTTCTTCTTCTTCACCATCTTCTTCTTCTTCTTCTCCTTCTTCTTCTTCTTCTTCTTCTTTGCTACTCCTACTTCTTCTTCTTCTTCTTCTTCTTGTTCCACTCCTTCTTCTTCTTCTTCTTATCCTCTTTCTTCTCCTCCTTCTCCTCCTTCTCCTTCTCCCCATTCTTCTTCTCCATCTCATCCTCCTTCTTCTTCACCTTCTCCTTCTCCTCCTTCTCATTCTCCTTCTCCTTCTCCTTCTCCTTCTTCTTCTTCTTTTCCCTCTTCTTCTTCTTCTCCTTCTTCTTCTCCTTCTCTTTTTTCTTCTCCTTTGCCTTCTTCTTCTTCTCCATCTCCTCCTTCATCATCTTCTTCTTCTTCTTCTCATCCTCTTCTCCTTCTCCTTCTCCTTCTCCTTCTCCTTCTTCTTCTTCTTCTTCTTCTTATTCTTATTCTTCTTCTTTTTCTTCTTCTCCTTCTCCTTCTCCTTCTCCCTCTCCCTCTTCATCTTCTTCTTCTTCTCCTCCTCCTCCTTCTCCTCCTTCTCCTTCTCCTTCTTCTCCTTCTCTTTCTCCTTCTCTGCTCCTTCTCCTCCTTCTCCTCCTCCTTCTTCTCCTCCTCCTCCTTCTCCTTCTCCTCCTACTCCATCTTCTTCTTCTCCTCCTTCTTCTTCTCCTTCTTCTAATTCTCCTTCTCTTTCTCCTTCTACTCCTTCTCCTCATTGTCTTTCTCCTCCTCCTCCTTCTCCTTCACCTTCTCCTTCTCCTTCTTCTTCTCCCCTTTCTTTTCTCCTCCTTCTTTTGCTTCTCTTTCTCGTTCTTAATCCCCTTCTCCTCCTCCTTCTCCTCCTTCTTCTTCTCCTCCTTCCTCGACTTCTACTTCTTCACCTCCTTCTCCTTCTCCTTCTTCTTCTCTTCCTCCTTCTCTCTCATCCTCCTTCTCCATCTCCTTCTAATTCTCCTCCTCTTTTTACTCCTCCATCTTCTTCTTCTCCTTCTCCTATTTCTTCTTCTTCTTCCTCTTCTTCTCCTTCTCCTTCTTCTTCTTCTCCTTCTTCTTCTTCTTCTCCTTCTTCTCCTTCTCCTTCTTCTTCTTCTCCTTCTCCATCCTCTCCTTCTCCTTCTCCTCCTTCTCCTCGATCTCCTTCTCCTTCTTCTCCTTCTTCTTTTTCTTGTACTTCTTCTTCTTCTTCTTCTTCTTCT
>JAIUJO010000824.1:302500-305000 GCA_023846275.1 Vanilla planifolia | reverse complement strand
GGAGGATGAAGAAGAAGAAGAACAAGAACAAGAAGAAGAAATGATGAAGATGAAGAAGAAGACAAAGATGCGAAAGTAGAAGAAGGAGAAGAAGAAGAAGAGGATGAAGAAGTACAGGAAAAAGAAGAAGTCGAAGATGAAAAAGAAGAAGAAGAAAAAGAAGGAGAAGAAGAAGTAGAAGAAGGAGAAGAAGAAGAAGAAGAAGAAGAAGAAGAAGAAGAGGAAAAAGAAGAAGTTGAAGAAGAAGATGAAGAAGAACATGTGGAAGAAGAAGCAAAAGGAGAAGAAGAAGATGATGATGAAGAAGAAGAAGAAGAATTAGAAGATGGAGAATAAGAAGAAGAAGATGAAGAAGAAGAAGAGAAGGAAGAAGAAGTGGAAGTACAAGAAGAAGAAGAATAAGGAAAGGAGGAAAAGAAGAAGAGGAAGAAGAAGAAGAAGAAGATGAAAAAGAAGAAGAAGACGAAGACGAAGAAGAAGAAGATTATGATGAAGATGAGGAGGAAGAAGTGGAAGAAGAAGATGAATTAGTAGAAGAAGAAGAGGAAGAAGAAAACGAAGAAGAAGAAGAGCTAGAAGAAGAAATAGAAGAAGAAGAAGAAGTAAAAGAAGACTAAAAAGAAGAAGAAGAAGAAGAAGTTGAAGAAGGAGAAGAAGAAGAAGAAGAAGAAGAACAAAAAGAAGAAGAAGAGAAAAAAGAAGAAGAACAAGAAGAATGAGAAGAAGAAGAAGAAGATGACAAGGAAGGAGAATCGGAAGAAGAATCGGAAGAAAGGGAAGGAGAAGAAGAATAAGAAGAAGATAAAGAAGATAAAGAAGAAGAAGAAGAAGAAGAAGAGGATAAAGAAGAAGAAGTAGGAGAAGGAGAAGAAGAAGAAAAAGAGGAAGAAGAAGAAGAAGGAGAAAATGAAGAAGAGGAAGAAGATTAAGAAAAAGAATAGGAAGAAGAAGAAGAAGAAGAATAAGAAGATGGAGATTAAGAAGAAGAAGATGACGAAGAAGAAGAGAAAGAAGAAGTGGAAGTAGAAGAAGAAGAAAAAGAAGAAGGATAAGAGGAATAAGAAGAAAAACAAGAAAAAAAAGAAGAAGTCAAAGAAAAACAAGAAGAAGAAATAGAAGAAGAAAAAGAAGAATAGGAAGAAGAGGAAGAAGAAGATGAAGAAGTAGAAGAAGAAGATGACGAGAAAGAAAAAGAAGAAGAAGAAGAAGTAGTAGAAGCTGAAGAAGAAGTAAAAGAAGAAGAAGAAGAAGTAGAAGATGAAGAAGAAGAAGTAGAAGTATTAGTAGTAGTAGTAGTAGAAGAAGACGAAGAATAAGAAGAAGAAGAAAAAGAAAAAGTAGAAGAAGACAAAGAAGAAAAAGAACAACGAGAAGAAGAAAAATTGGAAGAAGAAGGAGGAGAGGAGGAGGAGAACGAGATGCAGGAAAAGAAGAGGAAGAAGTAGAAGAAAAAGAATAAAAAGTAGAAGATGTGGAAGAAGAAGAAGAAGGAGAAGAAGAATAAGAAGAAGAAGGAGGAGGAGGAGGAGGGGAAGAAGAAGAAGAAGAAGAAAAAGAAGATGAGGAAGAAGATGAAGAAGAGGAAGGAGAAGGAGACGAAAAATAATTAGTAGAAGAACTTGAAGAAGGAGAAGAATAAGAACAAGAAGAAGAAGATGAAGAGTAAGAAGAAGAAGAAGAAGAGGTCAAGGAAGAAGAAGATGAAGAAGGAGAAGAAAGAGATGAAGAAAAACAAGAAGGAAATGAAGAAGAAGAAAAGAAGAAGAAGAAGCAGAAGAAGAACAAGAAGAATAAGAAGAAGAAGAAGAAGAAGAAGAAGATGGAGGAGACAAAGAAGAAGAAGAAGTAGAAAAAAGAAGATGAAGAAGAAGAAGATGAAGAAGAAGAAGAAGAACAAGAAGAAGAACAAGAAGAAGAAGAAGAGGATGAAGAGTTAGAAGTACATGAGAAAGAAGAGGAAAAAAGAGAAGAAGAAGAAAAATAAGAAAAAGAAGAAGACGAAGAAGAAGAGCACAATGAATAATCATAAGAAGATAAAAATGAGGAAGAAGGGGAAGAGGAAGAAGAAGAAGATGACAAAAATGAAGAAGAATAAACAAATTAAGTGGAAGAAGGGGAAGAAGAAGAAGAAGAAGAAGAAGAAGGTGAAGAAGAAGAACAAAAAGAAGAAAAAAAAGAAAAAGAACAAGAAGGAGGAGGAGGAGGAGGAGAAGTAGAAGAAGAAGAAGATGACAAAGATGAAGAAGAACAAGATGGAGAAGAAGAAGAAGAAGAAGAAGAAGAAGAAAAAGTGCAAGAAAAAGAAGAAATACAGGAAAAAGAAGAAGAAGAACATTAAGAAGAAGAGGATGAAGATGAAGAAGCAGAAGAAGGGGAAGAAGAAGAAGAAAAGAAGAGGACAAAGGAGGAGAAGAAGAAGGAGAAGGTGAAGAAGAAGAAGAAGAATAAGAAGAAATCAACAAAGAATAGAATGAAGATGAAGAAGAAGAAGAAAAGAAGA
>JAIUJO010000824.1:260000-287500 GCA_023846275.1 Vanilla planifolia | reverse complement strand
AGAAGAAGGGGAAGAAGAAAAAGTGGAAGAACAAGAAGATGATGTAGAAGAGGAAGAAGAAGAACTAGAAGAAGAGGAAGAAGAAAAGGAAGAAGAAGTAGAAGAGAAAGAAGAAGAAGAAGCAGTAGAAGAAGAAGAAGGAGAAGAAGAAGAAGAAGAAGAATACGAAGAAGATGAAGAAGAAGATAACGAAGATGAAGAAGAAGAAGAAGAGGAAGAAGAAGATGAAGAAGAAGACGATGAAGAAGAAGATGAGGAAAAAGAGGTAGAAGAAGAAGAACAAGAGGAATAGAAAGGGGAAGAAGAAAAAGAAGTAGATGAAGAAGAAAAAGAAGAAAAAGAAGAAGATTACAAAGAAGGAAAAGAAGTAGAAGAGGTAGCTGAAGAGGAAAAAGAAGAAGATGATAAAGAAGAAGAGGAAGAATACAAGGAAGAAGAAGAAGAATAATAAAAGGAAAAGAAGGAGAAGAAAAAAAAGGAACAACAACAAGAAGAAGAAGAACAAAAAAAGAAAGTAGAAGAGGAAGTAGAAGAAGAAGAAGAGAAGGAAGAAGAAGAAGACGAAGTAGAAGAAGAAGAAGATTAAAAAGAAGAAGATGCAAAACAAGAAGAAGCAGAAGAAGTGGAAGAAGAAGAAGATGAAGAAGACAAAGGAGCAGAAGATGAAGAAGAAGAAAAAGAGGAAGAAGTAGAAGAACAAGAAGAAGAGGAAGATGAAAATGATGAAGAAGAAGAAAAAGTGGAAGAAGTACAAAAAGAAGAAGAAGATGATGAAGAAAAAGAAGAAGAAGAAGAAGAAGGGAAGGAAGAAGAAGTGGAAGAAGGAGAATAAAAAAAGAAGTGAAAGAAGTAGAAGAAAGAAATAGAGAAAGAAGAAGTAGAGAAAGAAGAAGAAGAAGTGGATGAAGGAAAAGAATAAAAATAAGAATAAGAAGAAAAGAAGACAAAGAGGAGGAGGAAGAAGTAGTAGTAAAGGAAGAGGATGGAGAAGAAAAGAAGAAGTTGAAGAAGTAGGAAAAGAAAAAGTAGCAGAAGATGAAGCAGAAGAAGAAGAAGTACCAGTAGTAAAAGAAGAAGTAGTAGTAGTAGCAGTAGTAAAAGAAAAAGTAGGAAACAAAGAAGAAGAAGCAAAAGAAGAAGAAAGAGATTAAAAAGAAGAAGAACAAGGAGGAGAAGAAAAAGAAGAAGGAGAAGTAAAAGAAGAAGAAGAAGAAGAAGAAGGAGAAGAAGAAGTGGAAATAGAGGAAGTAGAAAATGAAGAAGGAGAAGAAGAAGGAGAAGAAGAAGAAAAAGAAGAAGTAAAAGAAGAAGAAGAAGAAGAAGTAAATGAAGGAGAAGGAGAAGGAGGAGGAGAAGAAGAAGATGATGAAGAATAATAATAAGATGAAAAAGGAGAAGAAGGAGAAGGAGAAGAAGGTGAAGAAAAAGAAGAAAAATGCAGTAGTATTAGAAGAAGAAGAATAAAAGATGAAGAGGAAGAACAAGAAGGGGAAGTAGAAGAAGAAGTGGAAAAAGATTAAGAAGTACAAAAAGAAGAAGAAGAAAAAGTATAAGAAGAAGGAGAAGAAGAAGAAGAAAAAGAAGAAGTAGAAGTAGAAGAAGAAGAAGAAGATGATGATGATGAACAAGTAGAAGAAGAAGAAGAAGACAAAGAAAAGGAGGAGGAGGTGGAAGAAGAAGAAGAAGAAGAAGAAGAGGAAAAAGAAGGAGAAGAAGAAGAAGAGGTAGAAGTAGAAGAAGAGGAAGAAGTAGAAGAAAAAGAAGAGGAAGAAGTAGAAGAAAAAGTAGTAAAAGAAGAATGAAAAGAAGGAGAAGAAAAAGAAGAGTAGAATGAAAAAGTAGTAGAAGAAGGAAAAGAAGATGTAGACAAAGAAGAAAAAGAGGAGGATGAAGAATAAGAGGAAGAAGAAGAAGAAGAAGAAGAAGAAGAAAAGAAGAAGAGGAAGTAGAAAAGAAGAAGACCAAGAAGAGGATGAAGAAGAGTACAAAGGTAAAGAAGAAGAAGAAGAGGAAGAAGAAGAAGAAGAAGAAGAAGAAGAAGGAGAAGAAAAAGAATAAGAAGGAGAAGAAGAAGAAGAACAGGAAGAAGAAGATATAGAAGAAAAGAAGAAGAAGAAGAAGAGGAAGAAGAAGATATAGAGGAAAAGAAGAAGAAGAAGAAGAACAATAAGAAGAAGGAGAAGAAATAGATGTAGAAGAAGAAGGAAAAGAAGAAGTAGACGAAGAAGAAGAAGAAAATGCAGTAGCTGTAGTAAAAAAAAGACCAAGAAGGAGAAGAAGGAGATGCAGAAGAAGAAAAAGAAGAAAAAGAGGAGGAAGAAGAAGTTGAAGAAGGAGTTGAAGAAGAATAAAATGATGAAGAAGAAGAAGAAGAAGTTGGTGATTATGGAGAAGAAGAAGATGAAGTATAAGAAGAATAGGAAGAAGAAGAAGAAGAAGAAGAAGAAGAAGAGGAAAAAGAAGAAGGATAAGAGGAAGGATAAGAAGGGGAAGAAGAAGAAGAGTAAGAAGAAGATGAAGAAGGAGAAGAAGAAGAAGTAAAAGAAGAAGAAATATAAGAAAAGGATGCAGAAGAGGTTGGAGAAGAAGAAGAAGAAGAAGTTGAAGAAGTAGAAGAAGAAGAAGATGAAGAAGAAGAAGAAGAAGAAGAAGAAGAGGAAGAAAAAGAAGTGGAAGAAAAAGAAGATGAAGAAGAAGATGAGGAATAAGAAGAAGGAGAAAATGAAGAATAAAAAGATGGAGAAGAATAACAAGAAGAAGATAAGGAAGAAGAACAGAAAGTACAAGAAGAAGAAGAATTGGAAGAAGAAGAAAAAGGGGGCAAAGAAGAAGTAATAGAAGAAGAAGAAGAAGAAGGGGAAGAAGAAGATGAAGAAGAAGAAGAACAAGAGGTTGAAGAAAAAGAAGAAGAGTTAGAAAAAGAAGAAGAAGAAGAAGAAGAAGAAGTTGAAGAAAGAGAAGACGAAGAAGAAGAAGAAGAAGAAGGAGGAGGAGAAGAAGAGGATAAAGAAAAACAAGAAGAAGAAGAGGTAGAAGAATAAAAAAAGAAGAAGAAAAAGAAGAACAAGAGGAAAAAGAAGAATAAGAGGAGCAAGAAGAAGAAGAAGAATATGAAGATGGAGAAGAAGAAGAAGAAGAAAATGAAGAAGAAAAGGAAGAAAAAATGGTAGTAAGAGTAGTAGTAGAAGAAGAAGAAGAAGAATAAGAAGAATAATAAGTAGAATAAAAATAAGAATAAGAAGAAGAGATAGAACATGAGGAAGAAGGGGAAGGAGAAGAAGAAGTAGTAGTAGTAGAGGAAGATGGCCAAGAAGAAGACGGAGAACAAGAAGAAAAAGAAGATCAAACATAACAAAAAGAAGAACACAGAGAAGAAAAAGAAGAAAAAGTAGTAGTAGTATTAGAACAAGAAGTAGAAGAAGTAGCGGAAGAAGAAGTAGAAGAAGTAGTAGTATTAGAAAATAAGAAGAAGTACAAAAAGAAGAAGAAGAACAACAACAAAAAGGTGGAGAACAAGAAAAAGAACAAAAAGAATAAGTAAAAGAAGAAGAAGAAGAAGAAGAAGAAGAAAAGTGGAAAAAGAAAACGAAGAAGAAGAAGAAGAAGAAGCAAAAGGAGAAGAAGAAGAACAACAAAAGGAGGAGCAGGAAGAAGTAGAAGAAGAATAAGAAGAAGTAGAAGAAGAAGTAGAAGAAGAAGAAGAAGAAGTTGAAGAAGTAGAAGGAGAAGAAGAGATGAAAAAGAAGAGGGAGAATAAGAAGTGGATAAAGAGAAACAAGAAGAAGAAGGGGAAGAAAAGAAAAAGAAGAAGAAGAATAAGAAGAACAAGAGGAAGAAGAAAAATAAGAGGAGGATGAAGAAGAAGATGAATAAGAAGATGTGGAAAAGAAGAAGAATAAGAAGACGAAGAAGAAGAAGAAGAAGAAGAAGAACAAGAAGAGGTTGAAGAAGCATAAAATAGATAAAGAAGAAGAAGAAGAGGAAGAACAAGAAGTAAAAGAAGAAGAGGGCTGAGAAGAAGAAGAAGAAGAAGAAGAAAAAGAATAAGAAAAAGTGGTAGATAAAGAGGAAGATGAGGAAGGAAAAGAAGAAGAAGAAGAAGATGTAGATGTTGAAGGCCAAGATGAAGATGGAGAACAAGAATAGAAGAAGAACAAGGAGAAGAAAAAGAAGAAGAAGTAGTATCATTAGTAGAAGAAGAAGAAAGAGAAGGAGGAGAAGAAGAAGAAGAAGAAGAAGAAGAAGAAGTAGAAAAACTAGAAAAAGAAGAAGGAGAATAAGAAAAAGAAGAAGGAGAAGAAGTAGAAAAAGAAGAAGAAGAAGAAGAAGAAAAAAAGAGGAATAAGAATTGGAAGAAAAGAGGAACAAGAAGAAGAAGAAGAGGAAGAAGAAGAAGAAGAAGACGAAGAAGAAGAACAAGAAGATGAAGAAGAAGAAAAAGACGAAGAAGAGGAACAAGAGGAGGAAGAAGAAGACGAAGAAGAGGAGTAAGAAGAAGAAGTTGAAAAAAAGAAGAAGAAGAAGGATAAGAAGTAGAAAAAGTAGAAAAAGAAGAAGGAGAATAAGAAAAAGAAGAAGGAGAAGAATAAGAAGAAGAAGAAGAAGAAGAAAAAGAAGAAGAAGAAGAAGATGAAGAAGAAGAAGAAAAAGAGGAATAAGAAGAGGAACAAGAAGAGGAACAAGAAGAAGAAGAAGAAGACGAAGAAGAAGAAGAAGAAGAAGAAGAAGAAGAAGAAGAAAAAGTAGAAGAAGAAGAGGAAGAGGAGGAGGAAGAAGAAGAAGAAGAGGAAGAAGAAGAAGAAGAAGAAGAAGACGAAGAAGATGAAGAAGATGAAGAAGACGAAGAAGAGGAAGAAGAGAAAGAAGACAAAGAAGAAGAAGAAGAGGAAGAGGAGGAAGATGTGGAAGAAGAGGAGGAAGAAGAAGAAGAAGAATAAGAAGAAGAAGAAGAAGAAGAAGAAGAAAAAGAAGAAGAAGAAGAAGAAGAAGAAGACGAAAAAGAAGAAGAAGACGAAGAAGAAGAAGATGAAGAAAAGGAAGAAGAAGAAGAGAAGAATATCAAAAAGAAGAAGAAATATTCTTCTTCTTCTTCTTCTTCTTTGTCTTCTTCTTCTTCTTCTCAATATTCTTCTTCTTGTTTCTTCTTCGTCTTCTTGATCTTCTTTTTTTTCTTCTTCTTCTTCCTTTCTTCTTCTTCTTCTAATTCTTCTTCTACTTTTTCTTCTTCTTCAACCTTTTACTCTTTTTTCTACTTCTCCTTCATTTCTTCTTTATTTTCTTCTTATTCCTCCTCTTCTTTTCCTTGATCTTCTTCTTCTTCTTGTTCTTCTTTTTCTTCTTCTTCTTCTTCTTCTTCTTCTTCTTCTACAACTACTTCTTATTCTTATTCGCCTTCTTCTTCATCATCATATTCTTCTTCTTCTTTGTCTTCTTCTTCTTCTTCTTCTTCTACTTCTTCTTCTTTCTCTTCCAATTCTTCTTCTTCTTCTTCTTCTTCTTCTTCTTCCTCTTCTTCTTTTTCCTCTTCTTCTTCTTCTTTTTCTTCCTCATCTTCTTCTTCTTCTTTTTCCACTTCTCCTTCTTCTTCCTTTTCATGTTCTTTGCCTTTTTCTTCTTCTTCTCCTTCCTCTCCTTTTACTTCTTCTTATTCTTCTTCTTCTTCTTCTTCTTCATCTTCTTCTTCTTCTTCTTCTTCTTCTTCTTATTCTTATTCATCATCATCTTGTTTTCCTTCGTCTTCTACCCCTTCTGCTACTTCCTTATATTCTACTACTTCTTTTATTTCTTCTTCTTCTACTACTGCATCTTATTCTACTTCTTCTTCTTCTATTTCTTCTTCTTCTTCATCTTCTTTTTTTCTTCTTCTTCTTCTTTTCTTCATCTTCTTCTAATTCTTCTTCTTCTTCTTCTTTTTCTTCTTCTTCAACCTTTTACTTGTTTTTCTACTTCTCCTTCAAGTTCTTCTTTGTTTTCTTCTTCTTCCTCCTCTTCTTCTCCTTGATCTTCTTCCTCTTCTTGTTCTTCTTTTTCTTCTTCTTCTTCTTCTACAACTACTTCTTATTCTTATTCGACTTCTACTTCATCATCATATTCTTCTTCTTCTTTGTCTTCTTATTCTTCTTCTTCTACTTCTTCTTCTTCTTCTTCTTCTTCTACTTCTTCTTCTTCTTTCTCTTCCAATTCTTCTTCTTCTTCTTCTTCTTCTTCTTCCACTTCTTTTTCCTCTTCTTCTTCTTCTTCTTCTTCCTCATCTTCTTCTTCTTTTTGCACTTCTCCTTCTTCTTCCTCTTCATCTTCTTTGCCTTTTTCTTCTTCTTCTTCTTCTTCTTCTTCTTCTTCTTCTACTTCTTCTTCTACTTCTTCTTCTTCTTCTTCTTCTTCTTCTTCTTCTTCTTATTTTTCTTCTTTTTCTTCTTCTTCTTCTTCTTCTTCTTCTTCTTGTCAATATTCTTCTTCTTCTTCTTTTTCTTCTACAACTTCTTCTACCACAACTACTTCTAAAAATTTTTCTTCTTCTTCTACTTCTACTTCTTCCTCATCTACTTCTTCTACTAAATCTACTTTTCATTTTCTTCTTCTTCTTCTAGTTCTTCTTCTTGTTCTTCTTCTTCTTCCTCATTTATCTTTTCTTCTTCTTGTTCTTCTTCATCCTCTTCTTCTTCTTCTTCTTCTTCTTCTTCTTCTCCTTCATTTTCTTCTTCTTGTTGTTCTTCATCTTCTTCTTCTTTGTCATCTTCGTCTTCCTCTTCTTCCTCTTCTTCCTAATCTTCTTCTACTTTTTCTTCCTCTTCTTTTATTACTGCATCTTCTTCTTCTTCTTCTTCTTCTTCTTCTTCTTCTACTACTACTACTACTACTACAACTTCTTCTTCTTCATCTTCTTCTTCTTCTTCTTCTTCTTCTTCTTTTTCGACTTCTTCGCCTTATTCCTCTTCTTCTTCTTCTTATTCTAATTCTTCTTCTTTTACTTCTTCTTCTTCTTCTTATTCTTCATATTCTTCTTTTTCTTCTTCTTCTTCTTCTTATTCTTCTTTTCTTCTTCTTATTCTTCTCCTTATCCTTCTTCTTCTTCTTCTTCTTCTTCCTCCTATTCTTTCTCTTATTCTTCTTCAACTACTTTTTTTTTCTACTTCTTCTTCTTCTTCTTCTTATTCTTCTTCTTGTCCTTCTTCTTTTTGTTCTTCTTCTTCTTCTTCGTCAAGTTCTTCTTCTTCTTCTTCTTCTTCTTCTTCTTCTTCTTTTTCCTATCCCTCTTCTTCTTCTTCATCATCATCTTCTTCTTTTTCTTCTTTTTCTTTTTATTCTTCTTCTTATACTTCTTCTTCTTCCTCTTCTTCTCATTCCTCTTTTTGCCATTCTTCTTCTTCTTATTTCCCTTCCTCATCTTCTTCTTCTTCTTTTTCTCCTACTTCTTCTTCTTCTTCTTTCCCTTCTCCTTCTTCCTCTTCTTCTTCTTCTACCTTTTTATCCCCTCCTTCTTCTTCCTCTTTTTCCTCTTCTTCTTCCACTTCTTCTTCTTCTTCTTCTTCTTCTTCTTCTTCATCTTCTTCTTCTTCTTCTTCTTCTTCATCTTATTTCTCTTCTTCTTCTTCTTCCTCATCTTCCTCTCCTTCTTCTTCATCTTTTCTACTACAACCTCTTCTTCTTCGTCTTCTTCTTCTACTTTATTTTCTCCTTCAACTTCTTCTTCTTCTTCTTGTTCTACTTATTTTTGTTATTCTTCTTCTTCTTCTTCCTCTTCCTCTTCTTCTCCTTCTCCTTCTCCTTCTTCTTCTTCTACTACTACTACTTCTTCTTCTTCTTCGTCTTCATTTTCGTCATCTTCTTCTTCTTCTTCTCCTTCTGCTACCACATCTTCTTCTTATTCTTCTACATAATTATCTTCTTTTTTCTCTTCCTCAACTTCTTTTCTACTTCTTCCTCTTCATCTTGTTCTTCTTCTACTTGTTCTTCTATTTCTTCTTGTTCTTGTTCTTCTTGTTCTTCTTCTACTTCTTTCTGTTCTCCTTCTTCTTCTCCTTTTTGTTCTTCATCGTCAGCATCATCATCTACTTTTTCTTCTTCTTCATCACATTTTTCTTCTTCTTCTTCTACTGCTTCTTCTTCTTCTTCTTCTTCCCGTTCTTCTTCTTCCTCCTCTTTTCTTCTTCTTCTTCTTCCTCTTCTTCTTTTTCTTCTTCCACGTCTTGTTCATCATTTTTTACTACTGCTTCTTCCTCTTCTTCTTTTTCTCCTTCTTCTTCTTCTTTTTATTCTTATTCTATTTTTACTTCCTCTTCTTATTCTTCTCCTTAGTCATCTTCTTCTTTCTTTTCTTCTTCATCTTCTACTTCTACTTCTGCTTCTTCTTCTTCTTCTTCTACTGCTTCTTCTTCTTCTTTTTCTTTGTCTTGTTCTTCTTCTTCTTCTCAATCCTCTTGTTCATGTTCTGGTTCTTCTTCTACTACTATTATTTCTTCTTTTTCAACTTCTTCTTCTTCTTCTACTAATTCTTCTTCTTCTTCTACTTCTACTTCTTCCTCTTCTTCTTCTTCTTCTACTTCTTCCTCTTCTTCTTCTTCTTATACTACTTCTTCTTCTCATTCTTCTTCTTCTTCCACTTCTTTCTTTTCTTCTTCTTCATCTTCTTGTTCTTCTTCTTCCATTCTTTTTCTTTTTCTTCTTCTTTTTCTTCTTCATCTTCTTCTTCTTCTTTATCGTCTTCCTCTTCTCTTCTTCTTCTTCTTCATAATCTTCTTCTTCTTTTTCTTCCTCTTCTTCTATTACTACATCTTCTTCTTCTTCTTCGTCTTCGACTACTACTACTAGTACCACTACTTTTTCTTCGTCATCATCTCCTTCTTCTTCATTTTCTTCTTCTTCTTCTTGTTATTCTTCTACTAGTTCATCTTATTCTCTTGCTTCTTCTTCTTCTTCTACATCTTGTTCTTCTTGTTCTTCTTTATCTTCTTCTCCTTATTCTTCTTCTTATTATTATTATTGCTCTTATTCTTCTTCTTCATTTTCTTCTTCTTCTTCTTCTTCTTTTCCTATTGTTCATTTCTTCTTCTTCTTCTCCTTCTCCCTCTTTTTCCTCTTCTTCTTCTGCTTCTTCTTCTTGTTCTTCGCCTTCCTCCTCTTCTTCATCTTCTTCTTCTTCTACTACTTTTTTTTTCTTCTTCTTCTTCTTTCTCTTCTTCTTCTTCTTCTTCTTCTTCTAGTTCGTCTTTTTTTTCTTCTTCTTCAAGTTCTTCTTCTTCTTCTTCTTCTTCAAGTTCTTCTTCTTCTTCTTCTTCTTCTTGATCCTCTTGTTCTTCTTCCTCTTCTTCATCTTCTACTTTTTCTTCTTTTTCTTCTTATTCTTCTACTTATTATTCTTCTTTTTCTTCTTCTTCTTCTTCATTTCTTTATTTTCTGCTTCTTCTTCTTCTTCTTCTTCTCCTACTATTTCTTCTTTTTATTCTCCCACATAATCATCTTCATTTTTTCTTCTTCAACTTCTAGTTTTACTTCTTTCTCTTCATGTTCTTCTTTTTCTTCTTCTTTTTCTTCCTCTTCTTCTTCTGCTTCCTTTTCTTCTTCATCTTATCCTTTTTCTTCTCCATCTTCAGCATGATCGTCTACTTCTTCTTCTTCTTCTTCTTCCACTTCTTCTTCTTCTTCCTCTTCTTCTTTGTGTTCTTCTTCCTCTTCTTCTTTCGTCTTCCTCTCCTCTAATAACTCTTTTTTTCTTTGTCTTCTTCTTCTATTACTTCTTCTTCTTATTCTTCTTCTTCCTCCTCTTCTTCCTTTTCTTCTTCTTCTTCTTCTTCTTCTTCTTCTTTTTCTTCTTCTTCTTCTCTTCTTTCTTTTCTTCTTCTTCTTCTCCTTCTTTTTCTTCTTCTTCTTCTTCTTCTTCTTCTTCTGCTTCTTCTTCTTCTACTTCATCATCTACTTCTCCTAATTCTTCTTTTTATTCTTCTACTTATTCTTCTACTACTTCAAATTCTTCTTCTTCTTTCTCTTCTTCCACTTTCTCTTCTTCCTCTTCTTCCCCTTCATCTTATTCCTCTTCTTCTTCTTCTTCTTCTTATTTTTTCATCTTCTTAGTTCTTCTTCTTCTTCTTCTTTTACTTTTTGTTCCAATTCTTCTTCTCCTTCTTCCTCTTCTTCTTCTTCTTCTTCTCCTCCTCCTCCTCCTCCTCTTTTTTCTTCTTCTTCTTCTTCTTCTTCATCTACTGCTTCATCTACTACTTCATCTTCTTCTTACACTTCTTCTTCTTCTTCTTCTACTACTTCTTCTTCTACTTCTTGTACCTCCTCATCTTTTCTTCGTCTTCTTCTTATTGTTCTTCTTCTTCTTCTTCCTCATCTCCTTCTTATTCTTCTTATTCTTCGACTTCTTCGTTTCCTTCTTCTTTTTAATCTCCTTTTTGCTCTTCTTCTTCTTTTTCTTCCACTTCTTTTTCTTCCTCTTCTTCTTCTTCTTCTTAGACTTCATCCTCTTTCACTTCTTCCTCTCACTTCTCTACTTCTTTTTTTCTTCTTCTTCATCTTCTTTTTCTTCTTCTTCATCACCTTCTTCTTCTTCTTTTACTACTACTACTTCTTTGCTTCTTCTTCTTTTTCATCTTCTATTTCTTCTTCTTCTTCTTTATTTTCATCTTCTTCTTCTTGTTCATCATCTTCTTCTTCCTCTACAACTATTACTACTACTTCTTTTTCTTCTACTTAATCATCTTCTTTTTTTCTTCTTCAACTTCAACTGCTACTTTTTCTTCTTCTTCATCTTTTTCTTCTTCTACTTGTTCTTCTTGTTCTTCTTCTTCATCTTCTTCTGCTTCTTTTTCTTCTTGTTCTTCTTCTTTTTCTTCTTCTTCTTCTTCTTCAACATCATCATTTTTTACTTATTCTTCTTCTTCTTCTTTTTCTAATTCTTCTTCTTCATCTTCTACTGCTTCTCCTTCTTCTTCTTCTTTTCTATCTTGTTCTTCTTCTTCTTTTTCTCTATCTTCTTCTTCTTCTCTATCTTCTTCTTCTTCTACCACTTCTTCTTCTACTTCTACTTCTTCCTCTTCTCCTTCTTCTTCTACTAAAACTTTTTTTCTTCTTCTTCTTCTGCTTCTTCTTTTTCTACTCCTTCTTGTTCTTTTTCTTCTTCCGCTTTTTCTTTTTCTTCTTCTTCTTCATCTTCTTCTTCTTATTCTTATTCTTATTCTTCTCCTTCTCCTTCTATTTCTTCTTCCTCTTCTTCTTCTTGATCTTCTACTTCATCATCTGCTTCTTCTAATTTTTTTCTTCTTATTCTTCTTCTTTTTATTCTTTTGCTTATTCTTCTTTTTCTTCTTCTTCTTCTACTTCTTCCACTTCCTCTTCTTCCTCTTCTTCCTCTTCTTCCACTTCTTCTTCTTCTTTTTTCTTCCTCTTCTTATTTTTTTCTTCTTCATCTTCTTTTTCCTCTACCTCATCTTCTTCTTCCTCTTCTTCTTCTTCTTATTCTTATTCTTCTTCTTCTTCTAGTTCTTCATTTTCATCATCTTCTTCTTCTTGTTCTTCATCTTCTACTTCATCTTCTTCTGATTCTTCTTATTTTTCAACTTCTTCGTCATTTTGTTCTTCTTCTTCATCTTCTTCTTGCTCTTCTTCTTCTTCTTCTTCTTCTTCTTCTTCTTCTTCTACTGCTTCTTCTTCTTCTTATTCTTATTCTTCTTGTTGTTATAGTCCTTTTTTCTTCTTCTTCTTCTTCTTCTTTTGATTCTTATTCTTTTGCTTATTCTTCTTCTTCTTCTTTTTTTACTACTTTTACTTCTTTTTCTTCTACTTCTACTTCTACTTCTTCTTCTTCTAATAGTACTTCATCTTCGTCTTCTTCTTCTTCTTTTCTTGTTCTTCTTCTTCTTCAACTTTTTCTTATTTTTATTATTCTTCTACTTCTTTTTCTTCTTCTTTTTCATCTTCTTCTTGACTTCTCTTCTTCTTCTTCCACTTCGTCTTCCTCTTCTACTTCTTCTTCTTACACTTGATCCTCTTCTTGTTCTTCCTCCTCGTCCTCTTTTCTTCTTCTTCTTCTTCATCTTCTTCTTCTTTTTCTTCTTCTTTTTCTTCCACTTTTTCTTCTTCTTCTTCTTCTTCTACATCTTTTTCTTTTATTTCTTCTTCTTCTTTGCCTTCTTCTCCTTATTCTACTTCTTCTTCTTATTATTACTCTTATTCTTCTTCTTTATTTCCTTCTTCTTCTTCTTCTTCTTTTCCTATTCTTCATTTCTTCTTCTTCTTCTCCTTCTCCTTCTTCTTCTTCTTATTCTTCTTCTTCTTCTTCTTCTTCTGCTTCTTCTTCTTGTTCTTCTTCTTCCTCCTCTTCTTTTTTGTTCTTCTTCTTCCTCTTCTTCTTCTTCTTCTTTTAGTTCGTCTTGTTCTTCTTCTTCTTCTTCTTCTTCGACTTCTTCTTCTTTTTCTTCCTCTTTTTCTTCTTCTTGTTCTTCTTCTTCCTCTGCTTCTTCTTCTTCTTCTTCTTCTACATCTTATTCTTTTTCTTCTTCTTCTTTGTCTTCTTCTCCTTATTCTAGCTATTCTTCTTATTATTACTCATATTCTTCTTATTAATTTTCTTCTTCTTCTTCTTCTTCTTCTTCTTTTCCTATTCTTCATTTCTTCTTCTTCTCCTTCTCCTTCTTTTTCTTCTTCTTCTTGTTCTTCTTGTTTCTCCTCTTCTTCCTCTTCTTCTTCTTTTACTACTTCTTTTTTCTTCTTCTTCTTCCTCTTCTTCTTCTTCTTCTTTTAATTTGTCTTGTTCTTTTTCTTCTTCAAGTTCTTCTTCTTCTTCTTCTTCTTCTTCTTCTTCTTCTTCTTTTTCTTCTTCTTCTTGATCCTCTTTTTCTTCTTCTTCTTCCTCATCTTCTACTTTTTCTTCTTTTTCTTTTTATTCTACTACTTATTCTTCTTCTTCTTATTCTTCTTCCCTTTCTACTCGTTCCTCTTCTCCTCATTCTTCTTTTTCTTATTTGTCTTCTTCTTCTTCTTCTTCTTCTTCTTCTCTTCTTTATCTTCTTCTTCTTTTTCTTCTTCTTCTTCTTCTTCTCCAACAATTTCTTCTTTTTATTCTCCCACATAATCATCTTCTTTTTTTCTTCTTCAACTTCTACTTTTACTTCTTTCTCTTCATGTTCTTCTTCTTCTTCTTCCTTTTCTTCTTCTGCTTCCATTTCTTCTTCTTATCCTTTTTCTTCTTCATCTTCAGCATCATCTACTTCTTCTTCTTCTTCTTCTTCTTCTTCTTCTTCTACTGCTTCTTCTTCCTCTTCTTCTTTGTCTTCTTCTTCCTCTTCTTCTTTTGTCTTCCTTTCCTCTAATAACTTCTTTTTTCTTTGTCTTCTTCTTTTATTACTTCTTCTTCTTATTCTTCTTCTTCTTCCTCTTCTTCCTTTTCTTCTTCTTCCATTTCTTCCTCTTCTTCTTCTTCTTCTTCTTCTCCTCCTCTTCTTCTTCTTCTTCTTCTCCTCCTTCTTTTTCTTCTTCTTCATCTTCTTCTTCTTCTTCTTCTACTACTACTACTTCATCATCTACTTTTTCTAATTCATCTTTTTATTCTTCTACTAATTCTTCTACTTCTTCTTCTTCTTCTTCTTCTTTCTCTTCTTCCTCTTCTTCTCCTTCATCTTATTCCTCTTCTTCCTCTTCTTGTTTTTTTCATCTTCTTAGTTCTTCTTCTACTTGTTGTTCCAATTCTTCTTCTTCTCCTTCTTCTTCTTCTTCTTCTTCTCCTCCTCCTCCTCCTCCTCCTCCTCCTCCTTTTTCTTCTTCTTCTTTATCTACTACTTCATCTTCTTCTTCCTCTTCTTCTTCTTATTATACTACTTCTACTTCTTCTTCTTCCTTCTCATCTTCTTCTTCGTCTTCATCTTCATCTTCTTCCTCATCTCCTTCTTATTATTCTTATTCTTCAACTTCTTTGTTTTCATCTTCTTTTTCATCTCCTTCTTGCTCTTCTTCTTCTTTTTCTTCCACTTCTTCTTCCTCTTCTTCTTCTTCTTCTTAGACTTCATCCTCTTCCAGTTCTTCCTCTTACTTCTCTACTTCTTTTTTTTCTTCTTCTCCTTCTTCTTTTTCTTCTTCATCATCACCTTCTTCTTTTTCTTTTTTTCTTTTACTACTGCTCCTTTCCTTCTTCTTCTTTTTCATCTTCTATTTCTTCTTCTTCTTTATTTTCATCATCTTCTTCTTCTACAACTACTTCTACTTCTTATTTTATACTTAATCATCCTCTTTTTTTCTTCTTCAACTTCTACTTCTACTTTTTCTTTTCTTTCATCTTTTCTCCTTCTACTTGTTCTTCTTCTTCTTCATCTTCTTCTTCTTCTTCTTCTTCATCTTCTTCTGCTTCGTTTTCTCCTTTTTCTTCCTCTTCTTCAACATCATCATAATTTTACTTCTTCTTCTTCTTCTTCTTCTTTTTCTCATTCTCCTTCTTCACTTTCTACTGCTTCTCCTTCTTCTTCTTCATCTTTGCCATCTTATTCTTCATCTTCTTCATCTCTATCTTCTTCTTCTTCTACTACTTCTTCTACTTCTACTTCTACTAAAACACTTCTTCTTCTTCTTCTTCTTCTTCTACTCCTTCTCGTTCTTTTTCTTCTTCCACATTTTCTTTTTCTTCTTCTTCTTCGTCTTCTTCTTCTTCTTATTCTTATTCTTCTCCTTCTCTTAATTTTTCTTCTTCCTCTTCTTCTTTTTCTTCTACTTCATCATCTGCTTCTTCTAATTTTTTTTCTTCTTATTCTTCTTCTTTTTATTCTTCTGCTTATTCTTCTTTTTCTTCTTCATCTTCTACATCTTCTTCCACTTCCTCTTCTTCCTCTTCTTCCACTTCTTCATCTTCCTCTTCTTCTTCTTCTTCTTCATCATCTTCTTTTTCTTCCTCTTCTTATTTTTTTCTTCTTCATCTTCTTTTTCCTCTACTTCATCTTCTTCTTCCTCTTCTTCTTCTTCTTCTTCTTCTACTTCTTCTTCTAGTTCTTAATCTTCATCATCTTCTTCTTCTTGTTCTTCATCTTCTGCTTCATCTTCTTCTGATTCTTCTTATTCTTCAACTTCTTCGTCATTTTCTTCTTCTTTTTCACCTTCTTCTTGCTCTTCTTCTTCTTCTTATTCTTATTCTTATTCTTATTCTTCTTCTTCTTATAGTTCTTTTTTCTTCTTCTTCTTCTTTTGATTCTTATTCTTTTGCTTCTTCTTCTTCTACTTCTTCTTTAATACTTTTACTTCTTTTTCTTCTACTTCTACTTCTTCTTCTTATAGTACTTCATCTTCGTCTTCTTCTTCTTTTCTTGTTCTTCTTCTTCTCCAACTTCTTCTTATTCTTATTATTCTTCTACTTCTTCTTTTTCTTCTTCTTTTTCATCTTCTTCTTATTCCTCTTCTTCTTCTTCCACTTCGTCTTCCTCTACTACTTCTTCTTCTTCTTACACTTGATCCTCTTCCTGTTCTTCCTCCTCGCCCTGTTTTCTTCTTCTTCAACATCTTCTTCTTCTTTTACTTCTCCTTCTTCTTCTTCGTCTTCTTCCTCTTTTTCTTCCTCTTTGCCTTCTTCTTGTTCTTCTTCTCCTTCTTCTTCTTCTTCCTCCTCCTCTCCTTCCACTTCCTCTTCTTCCTCTTCTTCCTTTTCTTCTTCCACTTGTTCTTCTTCTTCTTCTTCTTCTTCTTCGTCTTCTTCTTCTTCTGCTTCTGCTTCTTCTTCTTCTTCCTCTTCCTCTTCTTGCACCTCTTCTTATTATTCTTCTTCTTCTTCTTATTCTTCTACTTAATTCTTTTTTTGTTCTTCAACTTGAACTTCTACTTCTTCTTCTTCTTCTTCTTCTTCTACTTTTTTTTCTTATATTTGTTCTACTTCTTATTCTTCTTTTTATTCTTGTTCTTGTTCTTTTTTTCTTCATCTGCTTCCTCTTCTTCTACCTCTATTTCTTCTTCTTCAACTTCTTCTTCTTCTTATACTTCTTCTTCTTCTTCTTCTTTCTCTATTTCTTCTTCTTAAGCATCATTTTTTACTTCTTCTTTTTCTTCTTCTTCCTCTTCTTCTTTTTCTTCTTCTTCTTCTTCTTCTTCTTCTTCTACTTCTTCTTCTTCTTCTTTTTCCTCTTCTTCCACTTCCTCTTCCTCTTCTTCTTTTTCTTCTTCTTCTTCTTCTTCTTCTTCTTCTACATCTTCCTTTTTTCTTCTTCTTCTTCTTCTTCTTCTTCTTCTTCTTCTTCTTCCCCTTCTTCTTCTTCTTCTTCTTCTTCTAGTTCTTCTTCTTTGTCTTCTTCTTCTTCTTCTTCTTCTTCTTCAACTTCTTCTTATTCTTCTTATTCTTTTTCTTCTTCTTCTCCTTCTTCTTCTTCTTCTTCTTCTTCTCTTTCACTTCATTGTGTTCCTCTTTTTCTTCTACTTCCTCTTCTTCTTCTTCTTCTTCATTTTCATCTTCTTCTTCTTCTTCTTTGTCATCATCTTCTTCTATTTCTTCTTCTTCTTTTTCTTCTTCTTCTTCTTCTTCTTATTCAACATCTTCTTTTTCTTCTTCTTCTTCTTCTTCTACTACTTATCCATCTCTTCTCCTACTACTTCTTCTTCTATTTCTTTTTATTATTCTTCTTTTACTTCTTATTTAGCTTCCCCTTCTTCCTCTTATTCTTCTTCTTCTACATCTTTTATCCCCTTCTTCTTCTTCCTCCTTTTCCTCTTATTCTTCTTCATCTTCTTCTTCTTCTTCTCCTCCTCTTGCTCCTTCTTCTTCTTCACCTTCTTGTTTTTTATCTTCTTCTTCTTCCTCCTCTTTTTCTTCTTCTCCTTCTTCCTCATCTTCCTTTTCTTCTTCCTCATCTTTTACTACTTCTTCTTCTTCTTCTTCTACTACTACTTTTTTTCTTCTTCATCTTCTTGTTCTTCTTCTTCTTCTTATTCTACCTATTCTTCTTCTTCTTCTTCCTCTTCTTCTACTACTACTACTACTTCTTCTTCTTCTTATTCTTCTACATAATCATCTACTTTTTTTTCTTCCTCAACATCTACTTCTACTACTTCTTCTTCATCTTGTACTTCTTCTACTTATTCTTCATTTTCTTCTTGTTTTAGTTCTTCTGTTTCTTCTTCTTCTTCTTCTTCTTCTTAATCACCTTTTTCTTCTCCATCTTCAACATAATCATCTGAGTTCTTCTTTTTCTTCGTCTTCCTTTTCTTCTTCTTCTTTTTATTCTTCTTCTCGTCTTCTTCTACTGCTTCTTCTTCGTCTTCTTCTTCTTCTTCTTTTTCTAAATCTTCTTCTTCTACTACTACTACTTCTTCTTGTACTACTACTACTACAACTTTTACTTTGACTTCATCCTCTTCTTATTCTTCTTCTACAAATCTACTTCTCTTCTTCTTCTTCTTCTATTAATTCTTCTTCTTGTTCTTATTTTTCTTGCTCTTCTTCCTTTTCTTCCACTTCTCCTTCTTCTTCTTCTTCTTGTACTTCTTCTTCTCCTCCTCCTTTTTCTTATTCTTCTTCTTCTTCTTCTTCTCCTTTTACTTCATCATCTACTTCTTCTAATTTTTCTTCTTCTTATTCTTCTTCATTTTATTCTTGTACTTATACTTCTACTTCTTCTTCTTCTTCTTCTTCTTCTCTGACTTCTTCCACTTCCTCTTCCTCTTCATCATATTCCTCTTCTTCTTCTTCTTGTTCTTCTTTATCTTCTTTTTCTTCTTCTTCTTCTTCTTCTTCTTCTGCTTGTTGTTCCATTATTGCATCCTTCTTCTTCTTCTTCTTCTCCTTCTCCTTCTTCTGCTTATTGTTCCATTATCACATCCTTCTTCTTCTTCTTCTTCTTCTTCTTCATCTTCTTCTTCTTCTGCTTCTTTTTTTTTCTTCTTCTTCTTATTATTTTTCTTCTTCATCTTCAGCATCATTATCTACTTCTTTTTCTTCTTCTTATTCTTCTTCTTCTCCTTCTTCTTCTACTTCTTCCTTCTTCTTTGTCTTCTACTTTTTTTTTCTTCTCAATCTTCTTTTTCTTGTTCTTCTTCTGCTTCTACAACTTCTTCTTCTTTTACTTCTTCCTCTTCTACTACTACATCTTCTTCTTCTACTTCTACTTCATTCTCTTCTTATTCTTCTTTTACTAAATCTGCTTCTCTTCTTCTTCTTCTCCAACATCTTCTTCTTGTTCTTATTCTTCTTCCTCTTCTTCCTCTTCTTCCTTCTCTTCTACTTCTTCTTCTTCACCTTCTTCTTCTTCTTCTTCTTTTCCTTCTTCTTCTCCTTCTTTTTCTTATTATTTTTCTTCTTCTTCTTCGTCTTCTTCTTTTACATCATCATCTACTTCTTCTAATTTTTCTTCTTCTTATTCTTCTTTTCATTCTTCTACTTATTATTCCACTTCTTCTTCTTCTTCTTCTTCCTCTTCTTCCACTTGCTCTTCTTCCTTTTCTTCCTCTTCATCATATTCCTCTTCTTCTTCTTCTTCTTCTTCTTGATCTTCTAATTTATCTTCTTCTTCTTCTTCCTCTTGCTGTTCTACGTCTTCTTCTTCTTCTTCTGCTACTCCATCTTCTTCTTCTTCTTGCTCTTCTTCTTCTTCTTCAACTTGTTCTTTTACTTCTTCCGCTTCTTCTTCATTGTCTTCTTCTTCTTGTTGTTCTTCTTCTTCTTCTTCATCTCCTTTTTGTTCTTCTTATTCTTCTTATTCTTCTACTTCTTTTTTTCTTCTGCTTTTTCATCTTCTTCTTCCTCTTCGTCTTCCACTTATTCTTCTTCCTCTTCTTCTTCTTTTTATTTTTCTTGCACTTCATCCTCTTCCACTTCTTCCTCTACATCTTCTTTTTCTTCTTCTTCTTCTTCTTCTTCTTCTTACTCTTCCTCTTCCTCTTCAACTTCTTCTTCTTCTTCCTCTTCTAATTTTTTCTTCTTCTTATTCATCTTCTTCTTCTTCTTCTTCTGCTTTATCTTCTTCTTCTCCTTCTTCTTTATCTTCTTCTTCTTCTTCTTATTGTTGTTGTTATTCTTTTATTATTATTCTTCTTCTTCTTATTCGCATTCTTCTTACTCTTCTTCATCTTCGTCTTCTTTTTCTTCTTCTACTTCCTTTCATTTTCTTCTTCTTCTTCTTATCCTTGTTCCTCTACCTCTTCTTCTTCTTTCACCTCTTCCACTTCTTTTTCTTCTTCTTCTTCTTCTTCTTCTTTTTCTTCTTCTTCTTCTTATTCTTCTTCTTTTCCTTCTTCTTCTTCTTCTTCTTCTTTTTCTTCTTCTTCTACTTCTTCTTCTTCTTCAACTTCTTCTTCTTATATTTCTTCCATCTCTTCTTCTTCTTCTTCGTCTTCTTCTACTTCTTCTTCTTCTACTACTACTACTAATTATTCTTCTTCTTCTTCTTCTTTCATTTCTTCTTCTTCTTCTTTCATTTCTTCTTCTTCTTCTTCTTCTTCTTCTTCTTCTTCTTCTTACTCTTTTTTATTATATTCTCCTTCTTCTTATTCCCACTGTAGTTATTCTTCTTCATCTTCGTCTTCTTTTTCTTCTTCTACTTCCTTTCATCTTCTTCTTCCTCTTCTTCTTCTTCTTCTTCTTTCACCTCTTCCACTTCTTTTTCTTCCTCTTCTACTTCTTCTTTTTCTTCTTCTTCTTTTTCTTCATCATCATCATCATCTTCTTCTCCTCCTTCTTCTTCTTCTTCAACTTCTTCTTCTTCTTCTTCTTCTTCTTCTTTTCTTCATTTTCTTCTTCTTCTTCTTCTTCTTCTTCTTCTTCAACTTCTTCTTCTTCTAATTCTTTTTCTTCCATCTCTTAATTTTCTTCTTCTCAATAATCTTATTCTTCTTCTTCTTCTTCTTTCATTTGTTCTTCTTCTTCTTCTTCCTTTTCTTCTTCTTCATCTTTCTCTTCTTGCTCATCTTCTTCTGCATCTTGTTCTTCTTCTTCTTCTTCTTCTTCTTCTTCTTCTTTTTCTTCTCGTTTTTCTTCATCTCTTACTTCTTTTTTTCTTCTTCTTCTTCTTCTTCTTCTTCCTCTTCTACCTCTTCTTCTTCTTCTTCATCATCATCTTATTATTATTATTCTTCTTCTAGTAAATCTTCTTCTTTTCTTCTTCTTCTTCTTCTTCTTTTTCATCTTCTTCTACTACTACTACTTCTTCATCTTCTCGTTCTTCTTCTTCTTCTTCTTCTTTATTTTCTTCTTCTCCTTCGTCATCATCATCATCATCTTCTTCTTCTTCTTCTTGTTCTTCCTCTTCTACTTCTTCTTCTTCTTCTTCTTCTTCTCCTTCTTTTTCTAATTCTTCTTCTTCCTCCTCCACCACCTCCTCCTCTTCTTCTTCTTCTAATTCTTCTTCTTCTTCTTCATCTTCTTCTTATACTTCTTCTTCTTCATCTTCTTCTTCTTCTTCTTCTTCTTCCTTTTCTTCTTCTGTTGCTTCTTCTTTTTTTGCTTCATCTTCTTTTTCTTCTACTTCTTCTTCTTCTTCTACTACTACTACTACTTCTTCTTCTACTACCCCTTCCTCTTCCATTTGTTCTTCTTCTTCTTCTTCTTGTTCTTCTTCTTCTTCTTCTTCTTCTTCTTCTCCTTCATCTACTTATTCTATTTATTTTTCTTCTTCATTTTATTCTTCTGCTTCTTCTTCTTCCTCTTCTTCTTCTTCTTCTTTATATTCTTCTTATTCTTCTTCTTCTTCATCTTATTCTTCTTCTTCTCCTTCTCCTACTTCTTCTTCTTTCTCTTCTTCTTCTTCTTCTTCTTCATCCACTTCTTCTTGTTCTTCCTCTACCACCTCTTCCTCTTCTTCTTATTCATCTTCTTTTTCTTTTTCTTCTTCTTCTTCTACCTCTACTTTCAGTTCTTCTTCTTCTTTCTTTCTCCTCCCCTACTTCCTCTTTTTCTTCTTTTGCTTCTTCTTCTTCTTCTTCCCCTTCTTCTTCTTCTTTTTCTTCTCCATCTACTACTTCTTTTTCTTCTTCTTACTATACTTTTATTTCTTCTTCTTCTTCATCATCTTCTTTTTATTCTTCTTCAACTAAATCTTCTTTTCTTCTACTTCTTCTTTTTGTTCTTCTTCTTCTTCTTCTTCCTCTTCTTCCTCTTCTTCTTGTTCTTCTTCTTCTCCTCCTCCTCCTCTTCCTCCTCCTCCTTTTTCTTCTTCTTATTATTCATCTTCCTCTTCTTCTTTTGCTTCATCATCTACTTCTTCTTTTTCTTCTTCTACTTCTTTTTCTTTTGTCTTGTTCTTGTCCTTCTCCTTTTTCTTCTGTCTCCTCTATTTCTTTTTCTTCTATTTCTTCTTCTTCTACTACTACTTCTTCTTCTTCCTTTACTTCTTCTTATTGTACTTTTTCTTCTTCTTCTTCTTCTTCTTCTTCTTCTTCTTCTTCTTCTTCTTCATTCACTTCTTTCTCATCTTGTTCTACTAAATGTACTTTTCTTCTTGTTCCCCTTTTTGTTATCGTTATTCTTTTTTTTTTTTCTTCTTCTTCTACTTCCTCTTCTTCTTCCTTTTCATCTTGTTCTTTTTCTTCTTCTTATACTTTTAATTATTTTTTTTATTATAATTCTTCTTCTTCTTCTTCTTCTTCTTCCTCTTCTTATTCTTGTTCTTCTTCTTCATCTTTTCTTCTTCTTGTTCTTCTTCTTATTCTTGTTGTTCTTCTTCTTCTACTTCATCTTGTTCCTCTCCTACTACTTCTTCCAATTTATCCACTTCTTCTTCTTCATGTTCTTCCTTTTCTTATTCTTCTTCTTCCTCTTCCTCTCCTACATCATCTTCTTTAATTTCTACTTCTTCTTCTTTTGCTTCTTCTTGTTGTTCTTTTTCTTGTTCTTCAACATCATCTTCTACATCTCCTTCTTTTACTTCTTCTTCCTCTTTTTCTTCTTCTTCTTCATCTTATTCTTCTTCTTCTTCTTCCTCTTCTTCTTCTCCTATCTTTCATCTTCTTCTTCTTCTCTTCTTCTTCTCCCTATTCTTCTTGTTCTTTTTCTTTTTCTTCTTCTTCTTCTTCTTCTTCTTATTCTTCTTCTTCTTCTCTTTCTTCTTCATCTTATTCTTCTTCTTTTTCTTCTTCTTCTACATATCATTCTTCTTATTCTTTGTTATCTTCATTGTCTTCTACTTCTTCTTCTTCTTCTTCATCTTATTCTTCTTCTTTTTCTTCTTCTTCTACATATCATTCTTCTTATTCTTTGTTATCTTCATTGTCTTCTACTTCTTCTTCTTCTTCTTCATCATCATCATCTTCTTCTACTTCTTCTTCTTCCTTTTCTTCTTTTTCTTCTTCTTCTCCCTATTCTTCTCCTTCCTCTTCTTCCTCTTCTTCCACTTCTTCTTCTTCCTCTCCATCTTCTTCTTCATCTTTTTCTTCTTCTTCATTTTCTTCTTCTTCTTCTTCTTCTTCTTCTTTTTCTTCTATTTCTCCTTCCTTTTCTTCTTCTTCTCCTTCATCTACTTCTTCTTCTTCTTCTACTACTACTAATTTTCTTCTTCTAGACTTTCTTCTCCTTCTTCTCCTTCTTCTTCTCCTTCTTCTCGTTCTTCTTCTTCTTCTTCTTCTTCTCCTTCTTCTCCTTCTCCTTCTTCTTTTCCTTCTTCTTCTTCTTCTTCTTCTTCTTCTTCTAATTCTACTACTACTTCTTTCTCTTCTTCTTCTTCTTCTTCTTCTTCTTCTTTTTCTTCTTCTTCCACCTCTTCTTCTTCTTCTTCTTCTTCTTCTTCTTTTTCTTCTTCTCCTTCTTCTTCTTCATCATCTTCTTCTTCTTCTTCTTCTACTACTTATCATTCTTCTTATTCTTCTTTTTCTTCATTATCTTCTTCTTCTTCTTCTTCTACATCTACTTCTTCTACGTCTTCTTCTTCTTCTTTTTCTTCTCTTTCTTGCTCTTATTCTTCTTCTTCTGCTGCTTCTCCTTCTTCTACTTCTTATACTTCTTCCTCTTCATCCACTTCTTTTTCTTCTTTTTCTTATTATTATTATTATTATTATTATTATTCTATCTCTTCTTCTTATTTTTGTTCTTCTTCTTCTTCCTCTTTTCTTCTTCTCCTTACTCTTCATTCCCTTCTTCTTCCCCCTATTTTTCCTCTTCTTCTACTTATTCTTCTTCTTCTTCATCATCTTCTTTTTCTTCTTCCTCTTCTTCTTTTTCTTCCTCATCATCATCTTCTTCTTCTTCTTATTATTATTATTCTTCTTCTTCTTCTATTACTATTACTTATTTTTTCAATTGTACATCTTCTTTTTCTTCTTCTTCTCCTTCTTCTCCTTCTTCTCCTTCTTCTTTTTCTTCTTTTTGTTCTTCTTCTCCTTCTTCTTCTTCTTCTTCTTCTTCCTCTTCTTCTTCTTCTTCTTCTCCTTCTTCTTCTCCTTCTTCTTCTTCTTCTTCTTCTTCTTCTTCTTCTTCTCCTTCTACTTCTTCTTCTTCTCCTTCATCTTCTTCTCCTTCTTCTTCTCCTTCTTCTTCTCCTTCTTCTTCTTCTTCTCCTTCTTCTTCTTCTTTTTCTTCTTCTTCTTCTTCTTCTTCTTCTTCTTCTTCTGCTTCTACTTCTTCTTCTTCTTCTTCTTCTCCTTCTTCTTCTTCATCTTCTTCTTCTTCATCTCCTCCTTCTTCTTCTTCTTCTTCTTCTTCTTCCACTTCTTTTTCCTCTCCTTCTCCCTCTTCTTCTCCTTCTTCTTCTTCTTCTTTGTCTCCCTCTTCTTCTTCATCATCTTCCTCTTCTTCTTCTTCTTCTTCTTCTTCTTCTTCTTGTTCTTCTTCCTCTTCCTCTTTTTCTTCTTTGCTTCTTCTACTTTTACATCATCTCTTGCTTCTTCTTTTTCTTTTTCTTCTTCTTCTTCTTCTTCTTCATCTTCTACTTCTTGTTCTTCTTCTTGCTCATCTCCTTCTTCTTCTTCTTCTTCTTCTTCTTCTCCTTCTTCTTCTTATTTTTCTTTTTCTTCTTCATCTTTGATTTCTACTTCTTTTTCTTCTTTTCTTCTTCCTCCTCTTCCTCTTCCTCTATTTCTTCTTCCTCTTCTTCTTCTTCTTCTTCTTCTACTTCTTCTTCATCTTCTAATTCTTCGTCTTCTTCTTCATCTTCTTCTTCTTCATCTTCACCTTCTTCTTCTTCTTCTTCTTCTTCTTCTTCTTATTCTAATTTATCCTCTTCTTCCTCATCTTGTTCTTCTTCTTATTCTTCTTTTTCTTCTTCGTCTTTCTCTTCTTCTTCTGATACTTATTCTTCTTCTTCTTCCTCTTCTTCTTCTTCTTCTTTTTCTTTTGCTTCTTCTTCTTCATCTGCTTCTGCTTTGGCTTCATCTACTTCTTCTTCCTATTTTAATTCTTCTTGTTCTTCTTCTTCTTCTTCTTCTTCCCCTTCTTCTTCTTCTTTTTCAACTTCTACTTCTTCTTTTTCTTCCTCTTTGTCTTCTTCTACTCCATTTTCTTCTTCTTCTTCTTCTTCTTCTTCTTTTTCCCCTTCTCCTTCTTCTTCTTCTTCTTCTTCTCCTTCATCTTCTTCTTTTTCTCCTTCTCCTTCTTCTTCTTCTTCTTCTCCTTCATCTTCTTCTTCTTCTTACTCTTCATCATCATCATCATCATCATCATCTTCTTCTTCTTCTTCTTATTCTTCTTCTACATCTTCTTCTCCTCCTTTTTCTTCTACTTCTTCTTATTCTTCATCTACTTATTCTTCTATTTCTTCTTCTTCTTTTTCTTTATCTTCTACTTCTTCTTCTTTTCCTTCTACTTCTTTTTCATCATCATCTTCTTCTTCTTCTTCTTTTTCTACTTCTTTTTTTTTTCTTCTTGTTCTTCTTTTTCTTTTTTTTTTGTCCTTTTCATCTCCTTCTTAATTTTTTTCTTCTCCTTCTGTTACTTATTCATCTTCTTCTTATTTAGGTTCTTTTTCTTCTTCTTCTTCTTCTTTTTCTTCTTCTCCTTCTTCTCCATCATCTTCTTCTTTGTCCTCTTCTTCTTCTTCTTCTTCTTTTATTCTTTTTTTTTCTCATCATTTTCTTCTTCTTCATCACCTTCTTCTTATTATCCTTCCTCTTTTTTTTGCATCTCTTTCTTCCTCTTCTTCTTATGTTTATTCCACATCATCCCCTTCCTGTTCTTCCACTTTTTCCTCTTCTTCTTCTTCTTCTCCTTCTTCTTCTTCTACTTCTTCAACATCTTGTTCTTTTTCTTGTTCTTCTCCTTCTTCTTCTTCTTCTACTTCTTCCTTTTCTTCTACTTCTACGTCTTCCTCTTCTTCCACTACTACTTCTTCTTTACTTCATCTTCTTCTCATTCTCCCTCATCATCTTCTTCTTGTACCTCTTCATCTTCTTATTGTTCTTCTTCTTCTTCTTCTTCTTCTTCTTCTACTTCTGCTTCTTAATGATTTGTTTCTTCTTCTTTTCCTTCTTCTTCTTCTTCTTCTTCTTCATCTTCTTCTTCTTCTTCTTCTTCTTCTTCCACTACTACTACTACAATTACTTTTTCTTCTACTTCTTTTTCTATTTCTTCTTCTTCTTCTTCTTCTCATTCTTCTTCTTTTATTACTTAAACTTCTTCTTCTTCTTCTACTACTACTTCTTTTTCTTCTTCTTCTTCTTCTTGATCTTCTTCGATTTTTCTTTCTTATTATTATTATTATTATATTATTATTATTATTATTATCTTTTTACTATTATTATTCTTCTACTAATTCTTCTTCTTCTTCTTCTTCTTTTTCTTTTTCTTCATCCTCCACTTATTCTTCTTATTCTTCTTTGTCTTCAACTTCTTCTTCTTCTTACTCTTCTATTCTTCTTCTTCTTCTCCTTCTTCTTCCTCTCCTTCTTCTTCTTTTTCTCCTTCTTCTTCCTCTTCTTTTTCTTCTTCATCTTCAGCATCATTATCTACTTCTTTTTCTTCTTCTTATTCTTCTTCTTCTCCTTCTTCTTCTACTTCTTCCTTCTTCTTTGTCTTCTACTTTTTTTCTTCTTCTCAATCTTCTTTTCTTGTTCTACTTCTGCTTCTACAACTTCTTCTTCTTTTACTTCTTCCTCTTCTACTACTACATCTTCTTCTTCTACTTCTACTTCATTCTCTTCTTATTCTTCTTTTACTAAATCTGCTTCTCTTCTTCTTCTTCTCGAACATCTTCTTCTTGTTCTTAATCCTCTTCCTCTTCTTCCTCTTCTTCCATCTCTTCTACTTCTTCTTCTTCTTCTCCTTCTTCTTCTTCTTCTCCTTCTTCTTCTCCTTCTTTTTCTTATTATTATTCTTCTTCTTCTTCGTCTTCTTCTTTTACATCATCATCTACTTCTTCTAATTTTTCTTCTTCTTATTCTTCTTTTCATTCTTCTACTTATTATTCCACTTCTTCTTCTTCTTCTTCTTCTTCTTCTTCCTCTTCTACCACTTGCTCTTCATCCTTTTCTTCCTCTTCATCATATTCCTCTTCTTCTTCTTCTTGTTCTTCATTTTCTTATAGTTCTTCTTCTTCTTCTTCTTCCTCTTGCTGCTCTACGTCTTCTTCTTCTTCTTCTGCTACTCCATCTTCTTCTTCTTCTTGCTCTTCTTCTTCTTCTTCAACTTGTTCTTTTACTTCTTCCGCTTCTTCTTCATTGTCTTCTTCTTCTTGTTGTTGTTCTTCTTCTTCTTCATCTCCTTTTTGTTCTTCTTATTCTTCTTATTCTTCTACTTCTTTTTTTCTTCTGCTTTTTCATCTTCTTCTTGCTCTTCTTCCTCTTCGTCTTCCACTTATTCTTCTTCCTCTTCTTCTTCTTCTTATTCTTTTTGCACTTCATCCTCTTCCACTTCTTCCTCTACATCTTCTTTTTCTTCTTCTTCTTCTTCTTCTTCTTCTTACTCTTCCTCTTCCTCTTCAACTTCTTCTTCTTCTTCCTCTTCTAATTTTTTCTTCTTCTTATTCATCTTCTTCTTCTTCTTCTTCTTCTGCTTTATCTTCTTCTTCTCCTTGTTCTTTATCTTCTTCTTCTTCTTCTTATTGTTGTTGTTATTCTTTTTATTATTATTCTTCTTCTTCTTATTCGCATTCTTGTTACTCTTCTTCATCTTCGTCTTCTTTTTCTTCTTCTACTTCCTTTCATTTTCTTCTTCTTCTTCTTCTTCTTCTTCTTCTTCTTCTCCTTCTTCTTCTCCTTCTCCTTCTCCTTCTTCTCCTACTTCTTCTGCTCCTTCTCCTTCTTCTACTTCTTCTTCCCCTTCTCCTTCTTCTTCTTCTTATTCTTCTTCTTCTTCTTCTTCCTCTTCTTTTTCTTCTTTTCCTTTTTTTTCTTCCTATTCTTCTTTTTCTTCTTCTTCTTCTTTTTCTTCTTCTTCTTCCTCTTCTTCTTTTACTTCTTCTACTTCTACTTCTTTTTATTCTTCTTCTACTTATTCTGCTTCTTCTTTTTCTTCTTCTTCTTCTTCTACATCTTCTTTTTTCCTTCTACTTCTCCATCTTCTTCTTCTTCTTCTTCTTCTTCTTCATTCTCTTCTTCTCCTTCTCCATCTTCTAACTTTTTGTTTACTTTTACATATTCACCTTCTTCTTCTTCTTCTTCTTCTACGTTTTCTTGTGCTTCTTCTT
>JAIUJO010000824.1:240000-250000 GCA_023846275.1 Vanilla planifolia | reverse complement strand
TTCATCTTTCTCTTCTTCTTCTTTTTCTTCTTCTTCTTTTTCTCCTTCTTCTTCTTCTTCTTCTTCTTCTTCTACTACTTATTCATCTTTTCCTTCTTCTTCAGCTTCTTCTGCTTCTTCCTCGACTTCTTCTTCTTCTTATTCTTCTTCTTCATCTTCTTCCTCTTTTACTACTACTGCTACCACTACTTCTTTTTCTTCTTCTTCTTGTTTTTCTTCTTCTTCTTCTTCTTTATTTTTTGTCTTCTTCTTAATCCTCATCATCTTCTTCTTCTTTCTCTTCTTCTTCTTCTTCCACTTACCCATCTTCTTCTTTTTCTTCTTCTTCTTCCTCTTCTTCTTCTTCTTCTTCTACTTATTTTATTTCTTCTTCTTCTTCTTCTACTTCTTCTTTTGCTTCATCTTCTACTTCTTCTTCTTCTTCTTCTTCCTCTTCTTGTTCTTCTTTCTTTTCTTCTTCTACTACTTCGTTTTCTCTTATTATTATTATTATTAATATTCATTTTCCTCTTCTTCTAATTTTTCTTCTTTTTCTTCTTGTTCTTCCAAATCTTATTTTCTTCTTCTTCTTATTCTTATTCTTATTATTGTTTGTTGTCATCTTCTCCTTCTTTATCACCTTCTTCTTCTTTTACTTCTACTACTTCTCCTTCTTCTTCTTCTTCTTCTTCTTCTTATTCACCTTCATCTTCTTCTTCTTCTTTTGCTTCTTCTTCTTCTCCTCCTTCATCTTTTTCTTCTACGTTTTTTTCTTCTTCTTCTTCTCCTTCTTCCTTTTCATCTTCTTCTTCTTCCTTTTCATCCCCTTCTTCTTCTTCTTATTCATCTTCTTCTTCCTCTTCCTCTTCTTCTTCAACTTCCTCTTCTTCCTCTTCTTCTTCTTCTTCCTCTCCTTGTTCCTCTTGATCCCCTACTTCTTCTTCCTCCTATTTGTCGTATTCTTCTTCTTATTATTCTTCTTCTTCTTTTTTCTTTTCTTCTTTCTCTTCCTCTTCCTGTTCTTCCCAGTCATCATCGTCTGCTTCTTCTTCTGCTTGTTCTTCTTCTTCTCCTTCTTCTGCTTCATCTTTTGCCTCTTTTTCTTCTTCTTCCCCTTCTTCTACTACTACTATAACGACTGCTTCATCTACTTTTTCTTGTTGTTCTTCTTCTTATTGTTATTCTTCATTTTCTTCTTCTTATTATTATTATTATTATTCTTATTCTTATTCTTCTACTCTTTCCTCTTCTTCTTCTTCGTCTTCTTCTTCTTTTCCTTCCCCTTCTCCTCCACGTTCTTCTTCTTCTACTAATACTACTCCTACTACTTCTACTACAACTTATCATTTACTTGTTCATGATCATCATCATCATCTTCTTCTACTACTACTACTACATCAACTTCTTCTTCTGCTTCTTCTACTTGTTCATCTTCTTCTTCGTCTTTTTCTACTTCTTCCACTTCTTCTTCTCCTTCTTTTTCTATTTCTTCTCCTTCTTCTTTTTCTTCTTTTTCTTCTTCTTCTTTCACTTTTTCTACTTCTTTTATTTCATCTTCTACTTCCTTTTGTTCTACTTCTACTTCTTCTTCTTATCCTTCTTCTTCTTCTTCTTATTCTCCTCCTTCTTCTTCTTCTTCATCTTCTCCTTCTTCTTCTTCTTCATCTTCTTCTTCTTCTTCTTCTTCTACATATTCTACTACTTCTTCCTGTTCTTCTCCTTCTTCTTCTTCTTCTTCTTCTTCATCCTCTCCTTCTTCTTCTTCTTCTTCTTCCTCTCCTGCTTCGTCTTCTTCTTCTTCTTCTTCTCCTTCTTTTTCTTCTTCTTCTTCTTCTCCTACTTCTACTTTTATTTTTTATTCTTTCTATTATTATTATTATATTTCTTCTTCTACTTCTCCTTCTTCTTTTCCTTCCTCTTCATCCATTTCCTCGTATTCCACATTTTCTTCTTCTTGTTCATGTTCTTCTTCTTCTTCTTCTTCCACTTCTTCTTCTTCTTCTTCTTCGTCTTCTTCTTCTTCTTCTTCTACCCCTTCTTCCTTTTCTTCTTCTTTTTCTTCTTCTTCTTCTTCTTCTTCTCAATCTTCATCATCTTCTTCATCTTTTTCTTCTTCTTCTTCTTCTTCTTTCACTTCTCCTTCTTTCTCTTTTTCTTATTCTTCTTCCCCTTCCTCCCTTCCTCTTCTACCTATTTTCCCTCTTTTTCTTCTTCCCCTTTTACCTTTTTTCATCTTCCTCTACTACTTCTTAATTTTATTATTATTCTTCTTGTTGTTGTTGTTCTTCTTTTTCTTTGCCTTCTATCATCTCTTCTTCTTCGAATTTGTCCGCTTCTTCCGCTTGTTCTTCTTTTTTTCTACTTCTCCTTCTTCTTCTTCTTCTTCTTCTGCTTCTTCTTCTTTCTCTTTTTCTTTTTCTTTTGTTTCATCTTCTACTTCTTTTTCTTCTTCTTCTTCTTGTTGTTGTTCTTCTTCTTATTCTTCTTCGTGTTCTTCTTCTTCTACTACTACTTCTTCTTCCCCTTATTCTACTTCTTCTTATTCTTATTCTTATTCTTATTCTTATTCTTCTTCTTCTACTTTTTCCTTATCATTAGCTAAATCTTCTTTTCTTCTTGTTCTTCTTCTTCTTCTTCATGTTCTTCTTCTTCTTTTTCTTCTACTACTTTTTCTTCTTCTTCTTCTTCTACTCCTACTTCCTCTTTTTCTTCTTCATCTTGTACTTCTTCTTCTTCCTCTTTCACTTCTTCTTCTTCTTCTTTTTCTTCTCATTCATATTCTTGCCCTTTTTCATCTTCTTCTCCTTCTTCTTCTTCTTCTTCTTCTTCTTATTTTTCTTATTCTTCTTCTTGCTCTTCTTCTTTATCTTCTTCTTCTTCTTTGTCTTCTTCTTCTTCTTCTTCTTCTTCATCATCATCATTTTCTTCTACTTCTTCTTCTTCTTCTACTTTTTCTTCTTCTTGTTGTTCTTTTTCTTCTTCTTCTTTTGCTTCTTTTCTTCTTCTTCTTCTTCTTCTTCTTCTTCTTCTTCTACTACTACTACTTCTACTTCTTCCTCACCATCATCATCTTCTTCTAATTGTTCTCTACTTCTTCTTCTAGTTATTCTTCTTCTCCCTCTACTTCATTTTTTTCATCTTCTTCTTCTTCTTCTTCTTCCACTTCTCCTTTTGCTTCTTCTACTTTTACCTCTTTTCCTTCTTCTTCTTCTTCTTCTAATTCTTTTTCTTCTTCTAATTCTTTTTCTTCTTCTTCTGATTATTATTCTTATTCTTATTCTTATTCTTCTTCTTCTTTTTTTTCCTCTTCATCAGCTAAATCTTCTTTTCTTCTTCTTCTTCATCTTCTTCTTCATGTTCTGCTTCTACTTTTTCTTCTACTACTTTTTCTTCTACTTCCTCTTCTTCTTCTTTTTCTTCTTCTTCTATTTCTTCTTCTTCTTCTTCTTCTTCTTCTTCTTCTTCTACTTCTTCCTCTTCTTCTTCTTCTTCTTCTTCTTGTTCTTCTTTTTCTTCCAAAAATCCCCTTCCTTTTCTTCCTCTTTTACCTCTTCTTCTTCTTCTTCTTCTTCTTCTTCTTCTTCTTCCACTTCTTCTTCTTCTTCTACTTTCACTTCTTTCTCTTCTTCTTCTTCTTCTTCTTCTTCTTCTTCTTCGTTTCTTCTTCTTCTTCTTTCTTTTCTTCTTCTTATTCTTCTTCAACTTCTTCTTCTTCTTCTTCTTCTTCTTCTTCTTCTTCTTCTAGAACTACTTCACCTTCTACTTCTTCTTCTTTTTCTTCTTCTTCTTCTTATTCTACTTAATCTTCTTCTTTCTCTTCTTCTTCTTCTTTTTCTTTTTCATCATCATCTTCATCTTTTTCTTCTTCTTCTTCTTATTCATCTTCTTATTCTTCTTCCCTTACTTCTTCTTCTTCTACTACTTGTTCTTTTCCTTCTTCACCTTCTTGTTGTTGTTGTTGTTGTTTTTTCTTCTTCTTTTTCTTCTTCTTCCTTTTCTTCTTCTTCTTCTACTTCTACTTTTTTTTGTCTTATCCTTCTTCATCATCTTCTTCTTCTTCACTTCTTCTTCTTCTCATTCTTATTCTTCCAATTATTCATCTTTTTTTTCTTCTTCTTCTTTTTCTACTTCTTCTTCTACATCTTATTAGTTTTCTTCTTCTTCTACATCTTATTAGTTTTCTTCTTCTTCTTCTTCTTCTTCTTCTTTTTCTTCAACTTCTACTTCTTCTTTATCTTCTTCTTCTTCTTCATCTTCTTCTTGTTCTTCTTCTTTTACTTCTTCCTTTTCTCCCTCTTCTTCATTTTCTTCTTCAATAATTTCTTCTTCTTTTTCTTCTACTTCTTCTACTGCTTCTACTACTTCTTCTTCTTCTTCTTCTTCTGGTTTTGACATTTCTTCCTTTCTATTTTTCCTTTTTATTCTTATTCTTGTTCTTTTTCTTCTCTTTCTTCTTCTTCTTCTTCTTCTTCTTCTTCTTCTTTCTCATGTTCTCTTATTCTCCTCCTTCTTCTTCTTCTTCTTCTTCTTCTCATTCTTCTCCTTCTTCACTTTCTTATTGTTATTATTATTGTTGTTATTGTTATTATTATTATTATTATTCTTTTACTTTTCTTTCTAGCTCTTCTTCTTCCTCTACTTCCTCTTCATCCCCTACTTCTTCTTCTTCTCTTTCTTCTTCTTCATCATCTTCTTCTTCATCTTCATCTTCTTATTCCTCTTCTTCTTCTTCTTCCACTTCTTCTTCTTCTTCTTCTTCTTCTTATTCTTCTTTTTCTTCCACTTACTATTCTTCGACATCATCATCATCTTCATCTTCTTCTTCTTCTTCTACTTCTTCTTCTACTTCAACTTGTACTTCTTCTTTTTCTTCTACTACTTTTTCTTCTTCTATTACTATTAATTCTTCATTATCTTCTTCTTCTTCTTCTTCTTACTCTTATTCTTACTCTTCTTCTTCTTCTTCTTCTTCTTCTTCTTCTGGCTTTTCATCTTGTTCGTCTTCTTCTTCATCATCATCTTCTTCTACTACTACTACTACAACTACTACAACGTATTCCTCTGCTTATTCATCTTCTTTTTTTCATCTCCTTATTCTTCTTCTTCTTCTTCTTCTTCATTTTCTTATTCTTCTTCTTCTACTACTATTACTTCTTCTTTTTCTTCTTTTTCATCTCTTTCTTCTTCTTCTTCTTATTCTTGTTATTCTTCGTCGTTTTTTCATCATCATCTTCTTCTTTTTCTTTCGCTTCTCTTTCTTTCTCTTTTGCCTGTTTTTCTTGCTCTACATCCCTTCCACTTCTTCTACGTTTTACTCTTTAACTTGTTCCACAACCTTTTCTTCTTCTTCGTTTTTTACTTTTTCTTCCTCTTATTCTTCTTCTTCTTGTTCGTCTTCTTACTCTTCTCCTTCGCCTTCATCCCTCCCTTATTCTTTTTCTTCCTCTTCTTCCACTTCTTCTTCTTTCTCTACTTCTTCTTTTTCTTCATCTTTTTCTTCTTCTCCTTCTGCTTCTTCTTCTTCTACTTTTTCTTCTTTTTCTTCCTCACCTTCTTCTTTTTCTTCCTCACCTTCTTCTTCTTCTTTTTCTTCTACCCATTCGTCTACTTCCTCTTCTTCTTCTTCTTCTTCTTCTTCTACTCTTCTTCTTCTTCTTCTTCTTCTTCATCTTTTTCTTCATCTTTTGCTAAATATTCTTTTATTTTTTTCTTCTTCTTTTTCTTCAACTTCTTTCTATTCTTCTTCTTATGCTTATTCTTCTTCTTTTGCTTCTTCTTCTTCTTATGCTTCTTCTTAATCTTCTTCTTCCTCTACTTCTTCTTCTTCCTATTCTTCTTGTACCACTTCTTCTTCTTCTTCTTCTTCTCTTTCTTCTTCTTCTTCTTCCTTTTCTTCTTCTTCTTCTTCTTCTTCTTCTTTTTCTTCTAAATGTTCTTCTTCTTCTCTTTCTTCTTCTTCTTCTTCTTCTTGTTAATCTTTTTATTATTCTTCTTCTTCTAATTCTTCTTCTTCTAATTCTTCTTCTTCTTCTTCTTTTCCTTCTTCTACAACAACTTTTACTACTTGTTCTTCTACTTCTTCTTCTACTTCCTCTTCTTCTTCTTCTTCTTCTTTTTCTTCTTATTATTCTTCTTCTCCTTCCTCTTCTTCTCCTTCTTCTTCTTAAAGTTAATCCTTTTCTTCCTTCTTCTTCTTCTTCTTCTTCTCCTTCTTCTTCTTCTTTCACTTCTTCTTCTTCTTCTTCTACTACTTCTTCATGCTTTTCTTCTTCTTCTTCATCATCTTCTTCCACTTCTTCTTCTTCTACTACTTCTACTTCTCCTTCTTTTTCTTCTACTTCGTCTACTAATTTTTCTTCCTCTCCTTCTCCTTCTTATTCTTCTCCCTCTTCTTCTTCTTCTTCTTCCTCTTCTTAATCTTCATCATCATCATCATCATCATCTTCTGCTTCTTCTTCTTCCTCTTCTTCATCTTCATCTTCATCTTCTTCTTCTTCATTTTCTTTTTCTTATAAATCATCTTCTTCTTCTTCTTCAACTTCTTCCTCTTCTTCTTCTTATCGTTCTTCAACTTCATCTAATTCTTTTACTTCTTTTTCTTCTTCTTCTTCTTATTCTTCTACTTCTTCTTTTCTTGTACTTCTTCTTTTTGTACTTCTTCTTAATGTTCTTCTTGTTCCCCTTCTCCTTCTTCTTCTTCTTCTTCTTCTTAACCCTTTTATTATTCTTATTCTTCTTCTAATTCTCCTTCTTCTTCGTCTTCTTCTTCTTATTATTCTTATTCTTATTCCTATTTTTCTAATTCTTCTTAAACTTCGCTTTTTTTTCTTCTTCTTCGTCTTTTCTTCTTCTTGTTCATCTTCTTCTTCTTCCTATTCTTCTTCTTCTTCTTCTTCATCTTATTTTTTTTCTTCTTGTTCTTACTCTTCTTCTTCTTCTTCTTCTTCTTCTTCTTGTCCTTCTTCTTCTTCTTCTTCCTCCTCCTTTAGCTCTTCTTCTTTTTCTTTCTCTTTTTCTCCTTCTACTTCTCCTTATTATTCAACTTCTTCTTCTTCTTCTTCCTCCTCCTCCTCTTGTTCCTTTTCTTCTTCTTCTTCTTCTTCTTTTTCTTCTTCTTCCTCTTCCTCTTCTTCTTCTTATTCATCTTCTTCTTCTTCTTCTTCTTTTCCTTCTTTTTATTATTATTAATATTATTCACAATATTCTTCAATGTCTTCATTTCCCTCTTCTTCTTCTTTTTCTTCTCCTTTTGCTCCATCTACTGGTTGTTCTTCTTTTTCTTCTTCTTCTTCTTCTTCTTCTTCTTCTTCTTCTTCTTCTCTTTCTTCTTCTTCTTATTCTTCCACTTCTTCTTCTTCTTCTACTTCTTCTACTAAAACTTATTTTCTTCTTATTCTTCTTCTTCACCTTCCTCCTCTGCTTCTTCTTCTTCTTCTTTTTTCTTGTTCTTGTTCTTGTTCTTCTTCTTCTTCTTCTTCTTCTTCTTCTCTTTCTTCTTTTTCTTCTTCTTCTTCTTCTTCTTCTTCTTCTTCTTCTTCTGCTTTCTCTTCTTCTTCTTCTTTTTCTTCTTCTTCTTCTACTGCTTCTTCATCTTTTGCTTCTTCTTTTTCTTCTTCTTCTTCTTCTACTATTCCTTCTATACTTTATCTTATTAATCTGCTTATACTTCTTCTTCTACCTCTTCTTCATCTTCTTCATCAACTTCTTCTTCTTCCTCTTCCTCTTCTTCTTCTTCTTCTTCTTCTTCCACTTATTCATCTTCTTCTTTTTCTTCTTCTTCTTCTTCATCTACTACTTCTCATTCTTCTTCTTCTTCTTCTCTTTCTTCTTCTTCTTCTGCATCACCTTCTTATTCTTCTTCTTTCTCTTCTTCATCTTTTTTTCTTCTTCTTCCTCTTCTTCTTCGTATTCTTACTCTTCTTCAACTTCTTCCTCTTCTTCTACTTCTTCTTCTTCTTCTTCTTCTTCTTCTTCGTCTTCTTTTACTTCTTCTTCTCTGTATTCTTCTTCTTCTTCTTTTTCCTCCTCCTCCTCTTCTTCTTCTTCTTCTTCTCATTTGTTTACTTCTTCTTCTTCTTCTTCTTCTTCTTCTTCTTCTTCTTCTTCTTCTACTTTCTCTTCTTCTTTTTGTTGTTGTTCTTCTTCTTCTACTTCTACTGCTTCTCCTTATTCTTCTTGTTCTTCGTTTTCTTCTTGTTCTTTGTCTTCACCTTCTACATCCTCTTTTTCTTCTTTTTTTTTCATCAACTTGTTTTTCTTCCACTTTTTCTTCTTCCGCTTCTTCTTCTTCTACTACTAATATTATTTCTTTTTCTTCTTCTTCTTCATCTCCTTCTTCTTCATCTTTCTCTTCTTGTTCTTCTTGTTCTTTTTCTCCTTCTTCTACTAAATCTTCTTTTATTTTTCTTCTACTTCTTCTTCCTCTTCATATTCTTTTTCTTACTCTCCTTAATTTTCTTCATCTTCTTCTTCCTCCTCATAACGGTCATCATCATCAACTTCTTCTTCTTCATCATCTTCTACTTCTTCTTTTTGTTGTTGTTGTTGTTCTTCTTATTCTTATTCTTCTTTTTATTATTCTTTTCTTTGTCTTCTTTTTCTTCTTCTCCTTTCGCTTCAACTTCTACTTCTTCTTTTTGTTCTTCTTCCACTTCTTCTTCTCCTTTTTCTTCTTCATCATCATCAACTTCTTCTTCTTCTTCTTCTTTCTTCTCTTATTCTTTTTCTTCTTCTTCTTCTTCTTCTTCTTCTTCTTCCTCTTCTTCTTCTACGACTACTACTAAATCTTCTTTTCGTCTTCTTCTTGTTCTTCTTCCTCATCCTCTGCTTCTTCTTCTTCTTCTCCTCCTTCTACTTCCTCTTTTTCTTTTTCTTCTTCTTCTTCTTGTTCTTCTTCTCATTCATCTTCTTCTTCTTTTTCTTCTTCTTCTTCTTCTTCTTTTACTTCTCCTTCTCCTTCTTATTTTACTACTTCTTATTCTTCTTCTTCTTCTTCTGGCCATTCTTCTTCTGCTTCTTCGTTTGCTTCTTCTTCTTTTTCTTCTTCATCTTCTCCTTCTTCTTCCTCTTCTAAGACTACTTCTTCTTCTTCATCTTCTTCTTCTTCTTCTTCTTTTCTTCATCTTCTTCTTCTTCTTCTTCATCTTCTTCTTCCCTTCTTCTTCTTCTACTACTTCTTCTTCTTCTTCTTCTTCTTATTCTTCTTCTTTTTATTCTTCTTCTTCTTCTTCTAATTCTTCTTCTTCTTCTTCTTCTTCTACTTCTTCTTTCACTTATCCATCTTCCTCTTCTTCTTGTTCTTCTTCCCCTTCATTCCCTTCCTCTTCTTCAACTTTTTCCTCTTTTTCTTTTTCATTTTCTACTTCTTCTTCTTCTTCTTCTTCTTCCACTTCTTCTCCTTCTACTACTTCCCCTTCTTCCTTTTTTATTGTTCTTCCACTTCCTCTTCTTCTTGTTCTTTCCTTCTTTCTACTTCTTATTACTCTTCTTCTCCATTTTCTTCTTCGTCTAATTTTTCTTCCTCTTCCTCTTGTTCTTCTTCGTCTTCTTCTTCTTCTTCTACTTCTTTTTCTACTTCCTCCTCCACCTCTTCCTCTTCTTCTTCTTCTTCTTCTCTTCTTCCTCCTCCTCCTCTTCTTCCTCTTCTTCTTCTTCTTCTTAATCTTATTCATCTTTTTCTTCTTTTTCTTTCTCCTCCTCTTCTGTCTCTTCTTCTTCCTCGTTCTCCTCTTCTTCCTTTTCTTCCTCTTCCACTACTTCTTTTTCTTCTTCTTCTTCATCTTCTCTTTCTTCTTCTTCTTCTTCTTCTTCTTTCACTTATCCATCTTCCTCTTCAACTTATTCTTCTTCCCCTTCATTCCCTTCCTCTTCTTCAACTTTTTTCTCTTTTTCTTTTTCATCATCATCTTCTTCTCCTTCTTCTTCTCCTTCTTCTTCCACTTCTTCTTCTTCTAATACGATGCCTTCTTCCTCATCTTATTCTTCTTCCACTTCCTCTTCTTCAACTTCTTCTTGTTCTTTC
>JAIUJO010000824.1:232500-235000 GCA_023846275.1 Vanilla planifolia | reverse complement strand
TCTACATCTTCTTCTTCTTCTTCTTCTTCTTCTTCTTCTTCTTCTTCTTCTTGTTCTACTTCTACTTCTTCTTCTTCTTCTTCTTTTATTCTTCTACTTCTTCTACTTCTTCTTCTTGTTCTTCTTCTTCTTCATCTTTTCCTCCTTCGACTTCTTCGTTTTCCTTCTCCTCTTTTTCTTAATGCTTTTCTTCTTCTTCTTCTCCTTCTCCTTCTTTTTCTTCTTCTTCTTCTACTACTACTACTTCTTCTGCTGCTTCTTCTTCTTCTTCTTCTTCTTCTTCCTCTTCCTTTTCTTTTTCTTCTTTTTCTTTTTCTTACTATTCTTCTTTTTCTTCTTCTTCTTCTTCTATTTATTATTGTTCTTCTTCTTCTTCTCCTACTTCTTCTTCTTCGTCTTCTTCTTCATCTTCATCTGCTTCTATTACTTCCTTTTGTTCACGTTCTTAATCTTCTTCTTCCTCTTCTTTTTTGTTCTCTACTTCATCTTCTTCCTCTTCTTCTTCTTGTCTTCTTCTTCTTCTTGTTCTTCTTCTTCTTCTATCTTCTTTTTCTTCTTCTTCTTTTTCTTCATCCTCTTCATCTTCTTTTTCTGCTCCTTCTTCTTCTTCTAGTTCTTCTTCTAGTTCTTCCTCCTCTTCTTATTCTTATTATTCTTATAATCCTTCTTCTAATTTTTCTTATTGTTGTTGTTGTTGTTGTTCTTCTTCTTCTTCTCCTTCTCCTCCTCCTTCTTCTTCTTCTTCTTCTTCTTCTTCTTCTTCTACTACTACTACTATTCCTACTACTTTTTCTTCTTCTTCTTCTTCTTCTTCTTCTTCTTCTACTACTACTACTTCTTCTTCTTCTTCTTCTTCTTCTTCTTCTTCTTCTTCTTCTTCTTCTAGTTCTTCTACTTCTTCTCTTCTTCTTTTTCCTTTTCTTTTGCTTCTTCCTCATCTTCTTCTTCTTCTTTTTCTTATCTTCTTCTTCGTCTTCTTCTTCTTCTTCTTCCACTTCTTCTTCTTCTTCTTCTTCTGCTTCTTCTCCTTCATCCTCTACTTCTTCTTCTTCTTCTTCTTCTTCTTAGTCTTCTTCATCTTTTTCTTCTTCTACTTCATCTTCTTCTTCTTTATTTTCTTCTTCCTTTTCTTCTTCTTCTTGTTCTTCTTCTTCTTTCTGATCTTCTTCTTCTTCTTCTTTGTCTTCTTCTTCTTCATCTACATCTCCTTATTCCTATGGTTTTTGCTCCAATTCTTTCTCTTATTCACTTTTTCTTTGTTCTTTTTCTTTTTCTTCTTCTTCTTCTTCATCTTCTAATTCCTCTTCTTCTTCTTCCTCCTCTTTTGTTGCTTAATATTCATTTTCTTTTTCTTCTTCTTCTTCTTCTTCTTCTTCTTCATCTTCCTTTTCTTCTTCTTCTTCCTCCTCTTCTTCTTCTTCATGTTCTTCTTATTCTCCAACTTCTTCTTCTTCCTCCTCCGCTTCTTCTTCTTCTTCTTCATCTTCTTCTTCCTCTTCTTCTTCTTCATCATCATCTTCTTCTTCCTCTTCTTCTTCTACATCTTCTTTTGCTTCTTCTTCTTTCTCTTCTTCTTCTTCTTCTTCTTCTTCTTATTCTTATTCTTCTTCTTCTTATCTTCTTCATGTTCTTTTTTTTCTTCTTAATATTCTTCCTCTTCTTCTTCTTCTTCTCCTGCTTCTTGCTCTTCTTCTTCTTATTCCTCTTATGCATCTTCTCTTCTTCTTTTTATTCCTCTTCTTCTTCTTCTTCATCTCTTTCTTGTTCTTCTTCTTTTTCTTGTTCTTCTTCTTCTTTTTTACTCCTTCGTCTTATTATTATTATTATTATTCGTCTTATCCTTCTTCTTCTTTTTCTTTTTGTTCTTCTTCTTCACGTTTTTCTTTTTCTTCGTCTTATTTTTCTTCTTCTTCTTCTTCTTCCTCCTCTTCTTCATCTTCTTCTTCTTCTTGTTCTCCTTCTTCGTCTTAAAGTTCCAATTCCACTTCTTCCTCCCGTCTTCTTCTTATTCTACTTCTTTTTCTTTAATCCTCCTCCATCTTATTCATATTCTTCTTTTTCTTCTTCTTCTTCCTCTTCCTCTTCTTCTTCTTCTTTTTCATCCTCTTCTTCTTCTTTTTCTTCTTCTTCTTCTTTTCTCTCTTCTTCTTCGAATTCCTATTCTACTTCTTCTCTCTTCTTCTTCTTCTAATTCTTCTTTTTCATGATCATCATCATCTTCTTCTTCTACTTCTACTTTTTCGTCGTCATAATCGTCATCATGATCAACATCATCTTCCTCTTCTTCTTCTTCTTCATCAAAATCATTATCATCATCATCATCTTCTTCTTCTTCTTCTTGTTCATAATCATCATCACCATCATCTTCTTCTTCTTCTCCTTCTAATACTACAACTTCTTCTTGTTCTTCTCTTTCTACATCTTCTTCTTCTTCTTCTTCTTGAACTTCTTATTCGTCATCTACTGCTTCTTCTTCTTCTTCTTCTCCTTCTTTTCTACT
>JAIUJO010000824.1:212500-220000 GCA_023846275.1 Vanilla planifolia | reverse complement strand
GAACAAGAAGCACAAGATGTAGAAGAAGAAAAGAAGAAGCAGAAGAAGAAGAAGAAGAAGAAGAAGAAGAGGAACAAGAAGAACAAGAAGTAGAAGAAAAGAAGAAGAAGATGAAGAAGAGGAAGATGTAGAAGCAGATTAAGATGAAGAAAAAGAAGAAGAAGAAGAAAAGAAGAAGAAGAAAAAGAAGATGATGAAGCAAAGAAGAAGAAAAAAAAAGTAGAAGAGGAGGAATAAAATGAAGAAGAAGAAGAAGAGGTAGAGGAGGAGGAGGAAGAAGAAGGAGAAGACGAAAAAGAAGAAGATGAAGAACAAGAAGAAGAAGAAGAAGAAGAAAAAGAAGATGAAAAAATAAGTAGAAGAAAAGAAGAAGGGGAAGAAGAGGAGGAAAAAGAAGAGGAAGTAGAGGAAGTAGAAAAAGAGGAAGAAGAGGAAGAATAATAATAATAATAATAATAATAATAAGAAGATTGAGAATAATATGAGAGGAAGAAGAAGGAGAAGAAGAAAGAGAAGAAGAAGAAGAACAAGGATAAGAAGAAGAAGATGAAGTAGAAGAAGAAAAAGAAGAAGGAGAAGGAGAATAATATGGAGGGGAAGAAGAAGGAGTAGAAGAAGAAGAAGAAGTAAAAGAAGAAGGAGAAGAAGAAGACAAAGAAGTAGAAGAAGAAGAAGAAGAAGAAGAAGTGGAAGAAGAAGTTGAAAAAGGAAGAAGAAGAAGAAGAAGAAAATAAACGAGAAGAAGAACTAGAAGAACAAAAATAAGACGAAGAAGAAGAAGAAGAAGAACAAGAAGTAGTAGAAGTAAAAGAAGAAGAAGAGGAAGAAGAAGAAGAGGAGCAAGAAGAAGAGGAAGAAGAAAAGGAAGAGAAGAAGAAGAAAAGAAGAAGAAGAAGAAGGAGGAGGAGGATGAGGAGGAGAAGAAGAAAAAGAAGAAGAAAAAGAAAAGGAAGTAGAGGAAAAGGAGGAGGAAGTTGAAGAGGAGGAAGTAGAAGAAGAAGAAGAGGAAGAAGAAGAAGTGGAAGAAGAAGAAGAAGAATAAGAAGAATAAGAAAAAGAAGACAAAGAAGAAGAAGAAGAAGAAGAACAAGAAGAAGAGGAAGAAGAATAAGAATAAGAATAAGAAGAAGAAAATAATTTAGTAGTATAAGAAGAAGAACAAGAGGAAGATAAAGAAGAAGAAGAAGAAGAAGAAGAAGAAAAAGAAGAAGTAGAAGAAGAAGAAGAAGAGAAGAAAAAGAAGAAGAAGAAGAAGAAGTAGAAGAAGTGGAAGAAGTTGAAGAAGAAAAAGGAGAAGAGGAAGAGGAAGTAAAGGAAAAGGAAAAAAGAGGAAGAAGAGGAAGAAGAAGAAGAAGAAGAATAAGAAGAAGAAGAAGAAGAAGAAGAAGAAGCAGAAGTGGAAGAAGAAGAAGAACAATAAGAAGATGAAGAAGAAGAGGAAGAAGAGCTGGAAGATGATGGGAAAGAAGAAGAGGAAGAGGAAGATGAAGAGGCGAAAGAAGAAGAAGTAGAAGAAGAAGAAGAAGAAGAAGGTGAAGAACAAGCTAACAAAGAGTAAGAAGAAGAAGGAGAAGAAGAAGAAGAAGAAGAAGAGGAAGAATAAGAAGTAGAGCAAGAAGAAGGAAAAGAATATGAAGAAGAAAAAGAAGAAGAATAAGAAGCAGTAAAAAATGTAGTAGTAGCAGAAGAAGAAAGAGAAGGAGAAGAAGAAGAAGAAGAAGAAGAGGAAGAAGAAAAGAAGTAGAAGAAGAAGAACAAGAAGAAGAATAAGAAAAACAAGAGGAAGAAGAAGTAGAAGTGAAAAAAAAGGATGAAGAAGAAGGGAATAAAGAAGAAGAAGAAGAAGAAGAAGAAGAAAAAGAAGAAGTAGAAGAAGATGAAGAAGAGGAAGTGGAAAAAGTAGAAGAAGAAGAAGATGATGATGAAGAAATAAAGAAAGAAGTAGAAGAACAAAAAGAAGAAGTAGAAGAGGAAAAAGGAGTAGGAGAAGAAGAAGAAGAAGAAGATGATGATGATGAATAAGACATAGAAGAAGAAGAAGAAGAAGTAGATGAAAAAGAAAAGGATTTGGAAGATGTATAGGAAGAAGAAAAGAAGAAGATGAAGAGAAAGAAAAAAAAGTAAATGAACAAAATGAAGAAGAAGAAGAAGAAGAAAAAGAAGAAGAAGATTAAGAAGAAGAAGAACTAGAGGAAGAATAAGAAGAAAAAGTTGAATAAGAGGAAGAAGAAGAAGAAGAATTAGAAGAAGCAAAAGAAGAAGAAGAGAAGAAAGAAGAAGAAGAACAAGAAGAAGAAGAACAAGAAGAATAAAAGAAGAAGAAAAAGACGAAGAAGAAGAAGAAGAAGGTGTAGAAGAAGAAGAAGTAGAAGTTGACGAAGAAGAAAAAGAAGAAGATGAATAAGGAGTAGAATAAGAAGAAGAAGAAGAAGAGTAAGAAGAAGAACATGAAGAAGTCAAAGAAGAAGAAAAAGAAGAGGGCGAAGAAGACGAAGAAGAGCAAGAAATAAAAGTAGAAGAATAAGAAGAGTAGGAAGAAGAATAAGAAGAGTAGGAAGACAAAGAAAGAAGTAGTAAAAGAGGAAGAAGAGGAAGAGGAAGAAGAAGAAGAAGAACAAGAAAATGAAGAAGCAGAAAATAATGTAGAAATAGAAGAAGAACAAGAAGAAGAAGAAGAAGAAGAAGAAGATGGAGAAGAAGAAGAAGGAGAAGAAGAAGAAGAAGAAGTAGACGAAGAAGAAGAAGAAAAGAAAGAAGAAGAAGTCAAAGAAGAAGAAGTAAAAGAACAGGGAGAAGGAGAGAAAGGAGAGTTAGTAAAGGCCAAAGAAAAAAATTGAAGAAGAGGAAGAAGAGGAAGAAGAAGAAGTAGAAGAAGTGGAAGTGGAAGAAAAAGATGCGAAAGAACAAGAAGAAGAAGAAGGAGAAGAACAAGTAGATGATGAATGAGAAGAAGAAGAAGAAGAGGAAGAAGAAGAAGCAAATAAGAAGAAGAAGAAGAAGATGATGGATAAGAAGTAGGAGAAGAAGAAGATGAAGAAGAAGAAGAAGAACAAGAAGAAGAGGATGATGATGAAGAAGATGAAGTGGTAAATGAAGAAGTAGTAGTAGTAGAAGAAGAAGAAGAAGGAGTAGAAGAAGAAGAAGAATAAAAAGAAGAAGAAAAAAATAAGAGGAAGATGAAAAGGAAGATGAAGAGGAAGAAGGAGAAGAAGAAGAACAAGAACAAGAACAAGAGGAAGAAGTAGATGTAAAAAAAGAGGATGAAGAAGAAGTGAAAGAAAAAGAAGGAGAAATAAAAGAAGAAGAAGAAGTAGAAGAAGAAGGAGAAGAAGAAGAATAGGAAGAATACGAAGAATACGAAGCACAAGATGTAGCAGAAGAAAAGAAGAAGCAGAAGAAGAAGAAGAAGAAGAGAAACCAGAAGAACAAGAAGTAGAAGAAAAGAAGAAGAAGATGAAGAAGAGGAAGATGTAGAAGCAGATTAAGACGAAGAAGAAGAAGAAGAAGAAGAAGAAGAAGAAGAAGAAGAAGAAAAAGAAGATGATGAAGCAAAGAAGAAGAAGTAGAAGAAGTAGAAGAGGAGGAATAAAATGAAGAAGAAGAAGAAGAGGTAGAGGAGGAGGAGGAAGAAGAAGGAGAAGAAGACGAAAAAGAAGAAGATGAAGAAGAAGAAGAAGAAGAAGAAAAAGAAGATGAAAAAATAAGTAGAAGAAAAGAAGAAGGGGAAGAAGAGGAAAAAGAAGAGGAAGTAGAAGAAGAGGAAGAAGAGGAAGAAGAGGAAGAAGAATAAGAATAATAATAATAAGAAGAAGAAGAAGATGGAGAATAATAATGAGAAGAAGAAGAAGGAGAAGAAGAAAGAGAAGAAGAAGAAGAAGAACAAGGATAAGAAGAAGAAGAAGAAGTAGAAGAAGAAAAAGAAGGAGAAGGAGAATAATATGGAGAGGAAGAAGGAGTAGAAGAAGAAGTAGTAGTAGAAGAAGAAGAAGAAGAAGAAGACAAAGAAGAAGAAGAAGAAGAAGAAGAAGAAGAGGAAGAAGAAGATGAAAAAGGAAGAAGAAGAAGAAGAAGAAGAAGAAAATGAAGGAGAAGAAGAACTAGAAGAACAAAAATAAGAAGAACAAGAAGAACAAGAAGAAGTAATTGAAGTAAAAGAAGAAGAAGAAGAAGAAGAAGAAGAGGAGCAAGAAGAAGAGGAAGAAGAAAAGGAAGGAGAAGAAGAAGAAACGAAGAAGAAGAAGAAGAAGAAGGAGGATGAGGAAGAGAAGAAGAAGAACAAGAAGAAGAAAAAGAAAAGAAAGAAGAGGAAAAGGAGGAGGAAGAAGAAGAAGAAGAGGAAGAAGAAGAAGTGGAAGAAGAAGAAGAAGAAGAAGAAGAAGAATAAGAAGAATAAGAAGAAGAAGACATAAAAGAAGAAGAAGAAGAAGAAGAAGAAGAAGAAGAGGAAGAAGAATAAGAATAAGAAGAAGAAAATAATTTATTAGTATAAGAAGAAGAACAAGAGGAAGATAAAGAAGAAAAAGAAGAAGAAGAAGAAAAAGAAGAAGTAGAAGAAGAAGAAGAAGTAGAAGAAGTTGAAGAAGAAGAAGAAGAAAAGGAGAAGAGGAAGACGAAGTAGAGGAAAAAGAAAAAAGAGGAAGAAGAGGAAGAAGAAGAAGAAGAAGAAGAAGAAGCAGAAGTGGAAGAAGAAGAAGAACAATAAGAAGATGAAGAAGAAGAGGAAGAAGAGCTGGAAGATGATGAGAAAGAAAAGAAGAAGAGGAAGATGAAGAGGCGAAAGAAGAAGAAGAAGAAGAAGGTGAAGAACAAGCTAAAAAAGAATAAGAGGAAGAAGAAGGAGAAGAAGGACAAGAAGAAGAAGAAGAAGAAGAAGAGGAGGAATAAGAAGTAGAGGAAGAAGAATAAAAAAATATTATGAAGAAGAAGAATAAGACGAAGAAGTAAAAAATGTAGTAGTAACAGAAGAAGAAAGAGAAGGAGAAGAAGAAGAAGAAGAAGAAGAAGAAGAAGAAAAAAAAGAAGTAGAGGAAGAAGAAGAACAAGAAGAAGAACAAGAAAAACAAGAGGAAGAAGAAGTATGTGAAAAAAGAGGATGAAGAAGAAGAGAATAAAGAGAAAGAAGAAGAAAAAAAAGTGGAAGAAGAAGTAGAAGAAGAAGAAGAAGAGGAAGTGGAAGAAGTAGAAGAAGAAGAAGATGATGATGAAGAAATAAAAAAAGAAGTAGAAGAACAAAAAGAAGAAATAGAAGAGGAAAAAGGAGTAGGAGAAGAAGAAGAAGAAGAAGCTGATGATGATGAATAAGACATAGAAGAAGAAGAAGAAGTAGTAGATTAAAAAGAAAAGGATTTGGAAGATGTGTAAGAAGAAGAAAAGAAGAAGATGAAGAGAAAGAAAAAGAAGTAAATGAACAAAATGAAGAAGAAGAAGAAGAAGAAAAAGAAGAAGAAGAATAAGAAGAAGAAGAACTAGAGGAGGAACAAGAAGAAAAATTGGAAGAAGAAGAAGATGAAGAAAAAGAAGAAGAAGAATTAGAAGAAGCAAAAGAAGAAGAAGAAGAAGAAGAAGAAGAAGAACAAGGAGAAGAAGAATAAGAAGAATAAAAGAAGAAGAAAAAGAAGAAGAAGAAGAAGAAGAAGATGAAGTAGAAGAAGAAGAAGTAGAAGTTGATGAAGAAGAAAAAGAAGAAGGAGAAAAATAAAAAGATGAATAAGGAGTAGAATAAGAAGAAGAAGAAGAAGAGTAAGAAGAAGAACATGAACAATTCAAGAAGAAGAAGAAAAAGAAGAGGGCGAAGAAGACGAAGAAGAGCAAGAAATAGAAGTAGAAGAATAAGAAGAGTATGTAGAAGAATAAGAAGAGTAGGAAGACGAAGAAGAAGTAGAAGTAGTAAAAGAAGAAGAAGAGGAAGAAGAAGAAGAAGAAGAAGAGTAAGTAGAAGAATAAGATGAATAGCAAGACGAAGAAGAAGCAGAGGAAGAAGAAGAGGAAGAAGAACCTAGAGAAGAAGAAGAAGAAGAAGAAAAATAAGACAAAGTAGAAGATGATGAAAAAGAAGAATAAGAAGTAAAAGAAGGAGAAGGAGAACTAGAAGAAGAAGAAGAAAAGGCGGAGGAGGTAGAAGAAGAAGAGGAAGAAGTAGAAGAAGAAAAAGTAAAAGAAGAAGAAGAGGAAGAAGAAGAAGAAGAGGAGGAGGAGGAAGAAGAAGAAGAAGAGGAGGAGGAGGAAGAAGAAGAAGAAGTAGAAGAGGAAGAAGAAGAAGAAGAAGAAGAACAAAAAGAAGAAGAAGAATAATAAGAAGAAGAAGGAGAATAAGATGCAAAAGAAGTGGAACAAGAAGTAGAAAAAGAAGAGGAAGAAGAAGAAGAAGAAGAAGAAGAAGCAAAAGAAGAACAAGACGAAGAAGACGAAGAAGATGATGATGATGAGGAAGAAGAAGAAGAGGAAAAGGAGAAGAAGAGGAATAATAAGTAGACGAAGAAGAGGAATAATAAGTAGACGAAGAAGAGGAAGAAGAAGAAGAAGTAGAAGAAGAAGCAAAAGAGGAAGAAGAAGAAAAAGAAGAAGAAGAAGAAGAAGAAGAAGAAGAACTAGAGGAAGAAAAAGAAGAAGACTAAGAAGAAGTAGAAGACGAAGAAGAAGAAGATCAAGAAGAAGGAGAAGAAGGATAAGAAGAACTAGAGGAAGAAAGAGAAGAAGACGAAGAAGAAGTAGAAGAAGAAGCAGAAGAAGATCAAGAAGAAGAAGAAGATGAAGATGAAGAAGAAGAAGAAGAAAGAGGAAGAAGAAAAAGAAGAAGTGGAAGATGAAGAAGAAGATGATAAAGAAAAAGAAGAAGAAGAGAAAGAAGAAGGAGTAGAACAAGAATGTGTAGAAGATGAAGAAAAAAAAGGGAATGAAGAAGAAGAAGAAAAAGAAGACGAAGATGAAGAAAGAAGAAGATGAAGAAGAAGAAGAAGAAGAAGTAGATAATGATAAAAAGGAATATGAGTATGGGGATGAAGAGGAATAGAAAAAGAAGAAGAAGAAGAATAAGAATAAAAAGAAGTAGAAGAAGAAGAAGAAGAAGAAGAAGAAAAATAATAATAAGAAGAAGAAGTAGAAGGACAAAGAAGTAGTAGTAGTAGTAGAAGAAGAAGAAGAAGAAGAAGAAGTAGTAGTAGAAGAATAAGATGAAGAAGAAGAAGAAGAAAAACTAGATGATAAATAAGTTTAAGAATAAGAAAATGAGAAAGAAGAAGAAGAAAAAGAAGAAGCAGACAAAGAAGAAGAAGAAGAACAACTAGAAGTTGAAAACAGATGAGATGAAGAAGAAGAAAAAGAGGAAGAAGAAGAAGTAGAAGATGATGAAAAGTAAAAGAATAAGAAGAATCTGAAGAAGAGGAAGAAGTAGTTGTACTAGAAGAAGAAGAAGAAAAAGAAGATGAAAAAGAAGAAGAAGAAGAGGAAGTCGTACTAAAATAAGAAGAAGAAGAGCAAAAGAAGAAGAAGAAGAATAATAAA
>JAIUJO010000824.1:192500-195000 GCA_023846275.1 Vanilla planifolia | reverse complement strand
GAAGAAGAAGAAGTATATAGAAGAAGAAGAAGAAGAAGAAGAAGAAATAGAAGAAGTTGAAGAAGAAGAAGAGGAAGAAGAAGAAGAAGGAAAAGAAGAAATAAATGATGAAGAAGGAGGAGGAGGAGAAGAAGAAGAAGAAGAATAAGAAGAAGAAGATGTGGAAGAAGAAGAAGTGGTAGATGAATAAAAAGAAGCAGAGAAGAAGAAGAAGAAGAAGAAGGAGAGAAAAAGAAGAAGAAGAAGAAGTAATATTATTAGTAGTAGTAGTATTAGAAGATGATTAAGAAGAAGAAGAAGAAGATGCTGGAGAAGAAGAAGTAGAGGAAATAATGGAAGAAAAAAGAAGAGGAAGTAGAGGAAGAAGACGAAGAAGAGGAAGAAGAAGAACAGGAAGTAGAAAAAGTAGAAGTAAAAGAAGAAGAAGAAGAAGAAGAAGAAGTAGAAGACAAAGAAGAAGAAGAAGAAGAGAAGAAGAAGAAGAAGAAGAAGAAGAAGAAGATGAAGAAGAAGAAGATGTAAAAGAAGTAGATGATGATAAAGATGAAGAAGATGAAGAACAAGAAAATGAAGAAGAAAAAAAGGAAGAAGTTGAAATAGAAGAAGATACAGAAGAAGAAGAAGAAGAAGAAGATGTACAAGAAGAAGACAAAGAAAAAGAAGTAGAACAAGAAGAAGAAGAAGAAGAAGAAGAAGGAGAAGAAGATAAAGAAGTAATAGTAGTAGAAGAAGAAGAAGTTGAAGTAGCAGTAGAAGAAGAAAAAGTATAAGATGAAGAAATAGAAGAAGAACAAGAAGAATATGAAGAGGAAGATGTTGAAGAAGCAGAAGAAGTAACAAAAAAAGAAGAAGAATAAGAAGAAGAAGAAGATGTTGAAGATGAAGAAGAAAATGATGATGAAGAAGAAGAAGACGAAAAGGAGGAAGAAGAAGATGAAGAGGAAAAAGAAGAAGAAGAAGAAGAAGAAGAAGAAGAAAGAGACAAAGAGGAAGAAGGTGAAGAAGAAGCAGAATTAGAAGAAGAAGAAGATGAAGGACAAGTAGTAGAAGAAGCAGGAGAAGGTGAAGAAGAAGAAGAAGAAGAAGAAGAGGAAGAAGATTAAGAAGAAGAAGAGGAAGAATTTGAAGAAAAGGAAGAAAAGTAGAACAAGAAGAAGAGGAAGAGGAAGAAGAGGAACAAAAGGAAGAAAAGAAAGTCAAAGAAGTGGGAGAAGGAGAAGAAAAAGAAGAAGTAGAAGAAGAAGAAGAAGAATAGGAAGACAAAAAAGACGAAGAAGAAGAAAAAAAGGAAAAGGAGGAAGAAGAATAAGAAGAAGAAGAAGAAGTAGTAGAAGAAGAAGAAAAAGAAGAGGAAGAAGACAAAGAAGAAGAAGAAAAATAAGAAAGAGAAGAAGAAGAAGAAGAAGAAGAAAAAGAAAAGAAGAAGAACAAGAACAAGAACAACAACAACAACAACAGATGCTGATGTGGAAGAAGAACTAGACAAACAAGTATTTGAAGCAGAACAAGAAGAAGAATAAGAAGAAGAAAAATTGGAAGAAGAAGAAGAAGAACAAGTAGAAGAAGTGGAAGAAAAAGAAGAGAAAGAAGAGGAAGAAGAAGAATAGGAATAAGATGAAGAAGAAGAAGAAGAGGAAGAAAAGGAAGAAGAAGAATATGAAGAGCAGAAGGAAGAAGAAGAAGAACAAGAAGAAGAAAAGAAGATTTAGAAGAAGAAGAAGAAAAAGAAAAGGAAAAGTAGTGGAAGAAGAGGAAGAAGAAGAAGAAGAAGGAGGAGAAGGGGAAGAAGAAGAACTAGAAGAGGAGGACGAAGAAGAACAAGAAGAAGAAGAAGAATAAGTGTAAGTAGAAGAGGAAGAAGAAGTAGAAGAAAATGTCATAGAAGCAGAATAAGAAGAAGTAGAAGAAGAAGACGAAGAAGAAGAAGAACAATATGACGAGGAAGTAGATGAAGAAGAAGAAAAGAAGAAGGAGAAAAAGAGAAAGAAGGAGATGAAGGGAAACAGGAACGAGAAGAAGGAGGAGAAGAAGAAGGAGAAGAAGAAGGAGAAGAAGATGATGATGATGAAGAAAAAGGAAAAGAAGAAAAAATAGAGGAAGATGAAGAAGAAGAAGAAAAGAAGAAGAAGAATTAGAAGAAGGAAAAGAAAACAAATAAGATGAAGAAGGAGAAGAGGAAGAAGAAGATGAAGAAGAAGAAAAGAAGAAGTAAATGAAGATGAAGAAGAAGATGAAGAAGAAGAAGAAGAAGAAGTAGTAGGGAGAGAAGTAGAAGTAGAAGAAGAAGAAGGAGAAGAAAGACAACAAGTAAAGAAGAAGATGAAGAAGAAGAAAAAGAAGAAGAAGTAGTAGAAGAAGTAGAACACGAAGAAGAAGAAAAGAGGAAATAAAAGAAGAAGAAGAAGAAGATGAAGAGGAAGAAGATGTAGAGGAAGAAGATGTAGAAGAAGAAGAAGAAGAATATCAAGAAAAGGAACAAGAAGATGAAGTAGTAGAAGAA
>JAIUJO010000824.1:172500-177500 GCA_023846275.1 Vanilla planifolia | reverse complement strand
AGAAAAAGAAGAAGGGAAAGAAGAAGAAGAAGAGGATGATGATGAAGAAAAAGAAGAAGTGGAGGTAGCAGAAGAACAAGAAAAATAATAAGAAGAAGTAGTAATTATAGCAGTTGTAGTGAAAGAAGAAGATAACGAAGAAGAAAAAGAAAAAGAAGAAGAAGTTGAGTAAGTAGAACAAGAAGATTAAGATGAGAAAGAAGAAGCAAAAGAAGAAAAAGAAGCAGAAGAAGCAGAGGAAGATGAAGTCGAACAAAAAGATTAAGAAGAAGAAGAACAATAAGAAGTAGAAGTAGTAGTAGGAGTAGAAGAAGAAGAACAACAAGAAGTAGAAGAAGAAGAAGAATTAGAGGAAGAAGAAGAAGAAGAAGAAGAAAAAAGAAGTAAAAGTAGAAGAAGAAGAAGAAGAAGAAGAAGAAGAGGAAGAAGTAGAGGTAGAAGAAGAAGGATAAGAAGAAGAAGAAGTAGAAGAAGATGAAGAAATAGGAGACATAGAAGTAGAAGAAAAAAAATAAGAAGAAGAAAAAAAGAGGAAGAACTAGAAGTAAAAGAAGAACAAGAAGAAGTAGAAGAAAAAGAAGAAGAAGAAGAATCAGAAGTAGAAGAAGAAGATGATGATGCTGATAATGATGACGAAGAAGAAGAAGAAGAAGAAGAAGAAGAAGAAAAAGAAGATGTAGAAAAAGAAGAAGAAGAAGAAGAAGAAGAAGAAGATGAAGAAGAAGAACTAGAAGAACAAGAAGAAATAGAAAAAGATGAAGAAGAACAAGAAGAAGAAGAAGATGTAGAAGAAGAATAAGAAGAAGAGGAAGAACTAGAAGATGCAGAAGAAGAGGAAAACAAAGAAGAAGAAGAAGAAGGAGAAGTAGAAGAACAAGAAGAAAAAGAAGAAGAAGATGAAGAAGAAGTAGAAGAAGAAGAAGAAGGGGAAGAAGAAATTGTAGTAGAAGAAGAAGAAGAGAAAAAAGAAGAAGTACTTGAAGAAGAAGAAGAAGAAGAGGACAAAGGAAAAGAATAAGAAAAGGAAGAAGTGGAAGAAGAAGAAGGAGGAGGAGGAGAAGAAGAAGAAGAAAAAGAAGAAGAAGAAGTAGAAAAAGAAGTAATAGTAATAGTAGTAGTAGAAGAGGAAGATGAAGAAGAAGAAGGAGAAGAAGAAGAAGAAGAAAAAGAAGAAGAAGAAGAAATAGAAGAAGAAGACGAAGAAGAAGAAGAAGAAGAAGAAGAGGAAGAAGAAGGACAAGAAGAAGAAGAAGAAGAAGAGGAAAGAAAGAAGCAGAAAAAGAAGAAGAAGAAGAAGAAGAAGAAGAAGAAGAAAGAGAAGAAGGAGAAGATGATGAAGAAAAAGTAGCAAAAGAAGAAGAAGTAGATGAAGGAGAAGAAGAAGGGAGAATAATAATAATAATAATAATAATAGTAATAAGTAGTAGTAGTAGTAGTAGAAGAAGAAGAAGAAAAAGAAGATTAGAAGATGAAGGAGAAGAAGAAGAAGAAGAAGAAGAAGATGTAGATGAAGAAGAAGAAGATGGAGAAGTAGAAGAAGAAGGAGAAGAAGAAGATGAAGAAGGAGAAGTAGAAGAAAATAAAAGGAAGAAGAATATGAAAAGTTGTAGTAATAGTAGTAGTAGTAGTAGAAGAAGAAGATGAAAAAGAAGAAGAAGAGGAGGAGGAAGAGGAACAAAAGGAAGAAGTGGAAGTTAAAAAAGATTAAGAAGAAGAAGAAGAAGAAGATGATGATGAAGAAGAAAAAGAAGAAGAGGATGATGATGAAGAAGAAGAAGAAGTGGAGGTGGAAGAAGAAGAAGAAGAAGTAGTTTTAATGATAGTAGTAGTAGTAAAAGAAGAGGAAGAAGAAGAAGAAGAAGAAGAAGAGTAAGTAGAAGAAGAAGAAGATGATTATGTAGAAGAAGGAAAAGAAGAAGAAGAAGAAGTAGAGGAAGATGAAGTACAACAAAAAGAAGAAGAACAAGAAGAAGAAGAAGATGAAGAAGAAGAAGAAGAAGAGAAAGAAAAATAAGTAGAGGGAAAGAAGAAGAAGAGGTAGAAGAGGAAGAAGAAGATGAACAGGAAGAAGAATAGTAAGAAGAAGAAGAAGACGAAGAAGAAGATGAACAGGAAGAAGAAGAAGAAGAAGAAGAAGAAAAGAAGAAGAACATGAAGAAGAAGAACAAGAAGAAGAAGAAGAAGATGAAGAAGAGTAAGAAATAGAAGTAGTAGAAGTATAAGAAGAAGTAGAAGAAGAAGAAAAAGTAGAAAGTGGAGAAGAAGAAGAAAAAGAAGAAGAATAATAAAAAGAATAAGAGTAAGAGGAAGAAGAAGAAGAAGAAGAAGAACAAGAAGAAGTGGGGGAATATAGGCTAGAAGAAGGAGAAGAAGAAGGAGAAGAAGAAGAAGAAGAGGAAGAAGAAGAAGAAGAGGATGTAGAAGAAGATAAAGATGAAGAAGAAGAAGAAGTAGAGAATGTAGAAGAAGAGGGAAATGAAGAAGAAGAAGAAGAAGAAGGAGAAGTAGAAGAATAAGAAGAAAAAGAGGAAGAAGGTGAAGAAGAAGTAGAAGAAGATGACGAAGAAGGGGAAGAAGAAGTAATAGATGAAGAAGAAGAGAAAATATAGTAGTGGTAATAATAGTCCAAGAACAAGAAGATGAAGAATAAGAAGAAGAAGAAGAGAAAGGAGGAGTATAAGAGGAGGAAGAAGAGGAAGAAGAAATAGAAGAAGACAAAGAAGAAGAAGATGATGATGAAGAAGAAGAAAAAGAAGAAGCAGAAGTAGTAGAAGAAGAAGGAGAAGTAGGAATAATAGTGGTAGTAGTAGGAGAGGAAGAAGAAGAAGAAGTAGAAGAAGAAGGAGAAGAGGAAGAGGAAGAAAAAGAAAAGAAGAAGAACAAGAAGAAGAAGACGAAGAAGAAGAAGAAGAAGAAGTAGAGGAAGAAGAAGAAGGGCTAGAAGAAGAAGAGGACAAAAATGAAGTAGAAAAAGAAGTAGAAGAAGATGTAAAAGAAGAAGAAGAAGAAGAAGAATTAGAAGAAGAAGAAGAAGAAGGAGAAGATGATGAAGAAAAAGTAGCAAACGAAGAAGAAGGAGAATAATAATAGTAATAATAATAAGTAGTAGTAGTAGAAGAAGAATAATAAGAAGAAGAAGAAAAAGAAGATAAGAAGAAGATGAAGAAGAAGAAGATGATGATGATGATGATGTAGAAGAAGAAGATTAAGGAGATGGAGAAGTAAAAGAAGAAGAAGAAGAAAAGAAGATGATGTAGAAGAAGAAGAATAAAAGAAGAAGAAGAAGCAGTAGTTGTAATGAGAGTAGTAGTAGTAGTAGTAAAAGAAGAAGAAGAAGAAGACGGAGGAGAAGAAGAAGAAGGAGAAGAAGAAGAAGAGTAAGTAGAAGAAGTAGAAGAAGAAGATGAGGAAGGATAAGCAAAAGAAGAAGTAGAAGAAGCAAAGGAAGATGAAGTAGAACAAAAAGAAGAAGAAGAAGATGAAGAAGAACAACAACAACAAGAAGAAGAGAAAGAAAAATAGGTAGAGGTAAAGAAGAAGAAGAGGAAGTAGAATAGGAAGAAGAATAGGAAGAAAAAGAAGAAGAAGAAGAAGAAGAAGAAAAGAAGAACATGAAGAAGAGGAATAAAAAGAAGAAGTAGAAGTAGTAGAAGTAGAAGAAGAACAAAAAGTTGAAAGAGGAGAAGAAGAAGAAGAATAAAAAGAATAAGAGTAAAAGGAAGAAGAAGAAGAAGAAGAAGAAGAACAGGAAGAAGTATGAGAATATAGATAGGAAGAAGGAGAAGATGAAGAGGAAGAAGTAGAAGAGGATGTAGAAGAAGAAGAAGAAGAAGAAGAGGAAGAAGTAGAAGATGTAGAAGAAAAGGAAAAAGAAGGAGAAGAAGAAGAAGGAGAAGTAGAAGAATAAGATGAAAAAGAAGAACAAGGTGAAAAATAAGTAGAAGAAGAAGAAGAAGTGGAAGAAGTAGTAGTAGAAGAAGAATATAAAAAAGTAGTTGTAGTAGTTCTAGAAGAAGAAGAAGAAGAAAAAAGGAGGCAAATTAGAAGAGAAAGAAGTGGAAGAAGAAGAAGAAGAAGTAGCAGTATTAATAGTAATAATAGTAAAAGAAGAAGAAGAAAAAGTAGAAGGAGAAGAAGAAGTAGAGGAAGAAGGGAAAGTAGAAGAAGAAGAAGAAGATGTGGAAGAAGAAGCAAAATAAGTTGTAGAAGAAGCAATGGAAGATGATGTAGAACAAAAAGAAGGAGAAGAAGAAGAAGAAGAAAAAGAAGCAGAGGAAAAGAAGAAGAAGAGGAAGAAGAGGTAGAAGAAGAACAAGAGGAAGAAGAATATGAGGAGCAAGAAGAAGAAGAAGAAGAAGAAGAAGAAGAAAAGAAGAAGAAGAAGAATAAGAAGAAGAAGAAGTAGAAGATGAAGATGTAGAAGTAGTGAAGAACAAGAAGTAGAAAGTGGAGAAGAAGAAGAAGAACAAGAGTTGGAAGAATTAGGGGAATATGGATAGGAAGAAGGAGAAGAAGGAGAAGAAGAAGAAGAAGAAGAAGAAGAAAAAGAAGAAAAAAAAGAAAGAGAAGAAGAGGAGGAAGAAGAAGAACTACAAGAAGAAAAAAAAGAAGAAGAAATAGACGAAGAAGAAGAAGAAGGGGAGAAAAAATAAGAAGACAAAGAAGAAAAAGAAGAAGGAGAAGAAGTTGAAGAAGAAGAAGAAGAAGAAGAGGAAGAAGTAGAATTCAAAGAAGAAGATGAAGATACAGAAGAAGAAGAAGAAGAAGAAGAAGAAGAAAAAGAAAACGAAGAGGAAGAGGAAGAAGAAGAAGAAGAAGAGGTAGAAGAAAAAGAATAAAAAGAAGAAGAAGAATAACAATCATAATTGTAAAATTAAGAAGTAGAAGACGAAAAAAAATAAGAAGAAGAAGAAGAAGATGAAGAAGAAGAGGAAGAAGAAGTAGAAGAAGATGAAGAAGAAGAAGAAGAAGAAGAAGAAAAAGAAGAAGAAGAAGAACAA
>JAIUJO010000824.1:137500-150000 GCA_023846275.1 Vanilla planifolia | reverse complement strand
GAATAAGTAGTAAAAAAAGAAGAAGAAGAATGAGAAGGAAAAGAAGAAAAAGAAGTAGAAGAAGAAGAAGAAGAAGAAGAAGAAGTAGATCAAGAAGAAGAACAAGAAGAAGAAGAAGGAATGAATATGAAAAGAAGGGAGTAGAAGAAGTAGAAGAAGAAGAAGAAGCAAAAGGGAAGGAAGTAGAAGAAAAGAAGATGAAGAGGAAGAAGAGGAAAAAGATGATGAAGAGGAAGAAGAATAAGATGAAGAAGAAGAAGAAGAAGAAGAATATAGAAGAAGAAGAAGAAGAAGAAGAAAAATAAGAAGAAGAAGAAGAAGAAGAGTAGAAGTAATAGAAGTATAAGAAGAAAAGAAAGTAGAAAGTAGAGAAGAAGATAAAAAAGAAAAAGAATAAAAGGAATAAGAATAAGAGGAAGAAGAAGAACAAGAACAAGAACAGGAAGAAGTAGGGGAATATAGACTAAAAGAAGAAGAAGAAGAAAGACAAGGTGAAGAAGTAGAAGGTGTAAAAAAAGAGGAAAATGAAGAAGAAGAAGAAGAATAAGAATAAAAAGAATAAGAAGAGGAAGTTGTAGAAGAACAAGAAGAAGAAGAAGAAGAACTAGAAGAAGAAGAAGAAGAAGAAGAAAAAGATTTAGAAGAAGGAGAAGAAGGGGAAAACAAAGATGATGTAGTAGAAGAAGAAGATCAAGAAGAAGAAGAAGAGAAGAGGAAGAATAAAAAGAAGAAGTAGAAGAAGAAGAAGTTGAAGAAGAAGAAGATGAAGAAGAAGTAGTAAAAGAATAAGAAGAAGAACAGGAAGAAGAAGAAGGAGAAGAAGATGAAGATGCAGAAGAAGAAGAATAAGAGTAAGAACAAGAAGAAGAAGAAGAAAATGAAGAAGACAAAGAAGAAGAAGACGAAGAAAAAAACAAAAAGTAAAAGAAATGAAGTAGAAGACGAGGAAGAAGAAGAAGAAGAAGAAGAAGAAGTAGAAGAACAAGAAGAAGAAGAAGAAGAAAAAGAAAGAGAAGAAGAAGAAGAAGATGAATAAGTAGAAGAAGAAGAAAAGTAGAAGAAGAAGAAGAAGAAGAAGAAGAGAAGAAAAAGAAGAAGAAAATGAAGAAAAGGAGGAAGAATAAAAAGACGGGGAAGAACTAGAAGAAAAATAAGAACAAGAAGAAGAAGAATGATGAAGAAGGAGAAGAGGAAAAAGAAATAGAAGAACAAAAAGAAAAAAAGAAGAAGAAAGGAAGAAGAAGTAGACAAAGAAGAAGAAGATGCAGAAGAAGAAGAAGAGAAGAAGAAGAAGAAGAGGACTAGAAGAAGAAGAAGGAGAAGAAGAAAAAGAAGAAGAAGACCTAAAAAAAGACGAAGATGATGAGGATGAAGATGAAGAAGAAGAATAAGTCAAAGAAGAAGAAGAAGAGGAGGAAGAAAAAGAAGGAGAAGAAGAGAAAAAGATGAGAAATAAGAAGCAGAAGAAGAAGATTAAGAACTAGAAGAAAAGGATGTAAAAGAAGAAGAAGAAGAGGAAGAAGAAGACAAAGAAGAAGAAGTAGGAGAAGAAGAAGAATAAGAATAAGTAATAGTAGTAGTAGTAGAAGAACGAAGAACAACAAGTAGAAAAATAAGTAGAAGAGAAAAACAAAAACAAGGAGAAGAAGAGGTAAAAGAAGTAGAAGAAGAAGAAGGAGGAGGAGAAGAAGAAGGGAAGAAGAAGATGTAATAGAAGAGGAAAAAGAAAAGAAGAAGAAGAAGAAGAAGAAGAAAGAAGAAGAAGAAAAAGAAGAAGAAGAAGAAGAAGAAGGAGAAGAAAAAATAATAAGAAATGGAAGTGAAGAAGAAGAAGTAGTAGATGAACAGGAACAAAAAGAAGAAGAAGAAGAGGAAGAAGAACAAGAAGAATTAGAAAAAGTATTAGTAGAAGAAGAAATAGATGAAGAAGAAGAAGAAGAAGAACAAGAAGAAGGAAAAGAAGAAGTGGAAGAAGAAGAAGAAGAAAAAGAGCTAGAAGAAGAAGAAGAAGAATAAGAATAAGGAGAAGAAGAAAGAGAAGTAGATGACGAATAAGAAGAAGAAGAATAAGAGGAAAAAGAAGTAGAAGAAAAAAAAGAAAAAGAACAAGAAGAAGAGGAAAAAGAGGTAGGAGAAGAAGAAGAGGAGGAGGAGGAGAGGAGGATGAGGAAAAAGAGGAGAAGAAGAAAAGAAAGAAGAAGAAGAAGAGGAGAGGAAGAGGAGGAAGGAAAAGAAGAAGGGGAAGGAGTCAAAGATGAAGAAGAAGAAGAAGAAGAAGAAGAAAAAGAAGAAGTAGAATAATAAGAAGAAGAAGAAGAAGAAGGATAAAACATAAAGAAGAAGAGGAAGAGGAAGAAGAAGATGATGAAGAATTAGAAGAAAAAGAAGAAGAAGAAGAAGAAGAAGAAGAATGAGAAGAAGAGAAGAATAAGAATGACAAGAATAAAAAGAAGAATAAGAAGTTGAAGAAGAAGAAGAAAAAGAAAAAGAAAAGAAGAAAAAAGAAAAAGAAAAAGAAGAAAAAGAAGTAAAAGAAGAAGAAGAAGAAGAAGAAGCAGAAGAAGAAGAAGAAGAATAAGAAATAGAAGAAGAAGAAGAAAAAGAAAAAGAAGTAGACGAAGATGAAGAAAAAGAAGAAGAAAAAGAAGAAGATGATGAAAAAGAATGAGAAAAAGAAGAAGAAGAAGAAGAAGAATAAGAAGAAGAAGAAAAAGAAGAATAAGAAGAAAAAGAAGAAGAAGAAGAAGAAGAATAAGAAGAAACAGATAAAGAGGAAGAAGAAGAAGAAGAAAAAGAAGAAGAAGAAGAAGAAGAAGAAGATGAAAAAGAAGCAGATGAGGAAAAAGAATAAGGATAAGAAAAAGAAGAGGAAGAAGAAGTAGAAAAAGAAGTAGAAGAATAAAAAGAAAAAAGAAGGAAAAGAAGATGAACAAGTAGTAGAAGAAGAAGATGAAGAAGAAGAAGTGAAAGAAGAAGAAGAAGAAGAAGAACTAGATGATGAAGAAGTAGGAGAAGAAGAAGAAGAAGAAGAAGAAGAAGAAGAAGAAGAACTAGAAGATGAAGAAGATATTGATGATGATGAAGAAGAAGAAGAAGAAGAAAAAGAAGAAGAAGATGAAGTTGAAGAAGAAGAAGAAGAAGAAGAAGAAAATTAAGAACTTGAAGAAGAAGAACAAGAAGAAGAAGTCGAAGAAGAATAAGATAATGAAGAAGAAGATGAACAAGAATAAGTAGTAGAAGAAGAAGAAGAAGGAAGAAGGAAAAGAAGAAAAAGAAGTAGAAGAAGAAGAAGAAAAAGAAGAACAAGAAGAAGAAGAAGAAGAAGTAGATGAAGAAGAAGAACCAGAACAAGGAGAAGAAGAAGAAGAAAAAGATTTAAAAGAAGAAGGAGAAGAAGAGGAAAATGAAGATGTAGTAGAAGAAGAAGATCAAGAGAAGAAGAAGAAGAAGAATAAAAAGAAGAAGAAGAAGTAGAAGAAGAAGAAGTGGAAGAAGAAGAAGAACATAAAGAAGAGGTAGTAAAAGAATAAGAAGAAGAATAAGAAGAAGAAGAAGGAGAAGAAGACAAAGATGTAGAAGAAGAAGAAGAAGAATAAGAATAAGAAGAGGAAGAAATCAGAAGAAAAATAAGAAGACATAGAAAAGAAGACGAAGAAAACAAAAGTAAAAGAAATGAAGTAGAAGACATGAAAGAAGAAGAAGAAGAGAGAACGAAAACAACAACAAAAATAAGAAGAAGAAGAAGAAGAAGAAGAACAAGAAGAAGAAGAAAAAGAAGAAGTAGAAAGATTGTAGAAGAAGAGGAAAATGAAGAAACAGAAGAAGAATAAAAAGAATAAAAAGAATAAGAAGAAAAAGTTGAAGAAGAAGAAGAAGAAGAAGAAGAAGAACTAGAAGAAGAAGAAGAAGAAGAAGAGAAGAAAAAGATTTAGAAGAAGAAGGAGAAGAAGAGGAGAACGAAGAAGATTTAGTAGAAGAAGAAGATCAAGAAGAAGAAGAAGAATAAAAGAAGAAGAAGAAGTGGAAGAAGAAGAAGAAGAAGAAGAAGTAGTAAAAGAATAAGAAGAAGAACAGGAAGAAGAAGAAAAAGAAGAAGACGAAGATGCAGAAGAAGAAGAATAAGAAAAAGAACAAGAAGAAGAAGAAGAAAAAGAAGAAGACAAAGAAGAAGAAGACGAAGAAAAAATTAAATAGTGAAAGAAATGAAGTAAAAGAGGAGGAAGAAGAAGAAGAAGAAAGAAGAAGGAGAACTACAACAAAAAGAAGAAGAAGAAGAAGAAGAAGAAGAAGAAGAAGTAGAATAACAAGAATAAGAAGAAGAAAAAGAAAGAAAAGAAGAAGAAGAAGATGAACAAAATGAAGAAGAAGAAGAAAAAGAAGAAGAAAAGAAGAAGAGGAAGAAGAATAAGAAGAAGAGGAAGAATAGAAGAAAAATAAGAAGAGAAGAAGAAGAAGAAGATGAAGAAGATGAAGAAGAAGGAGAAGAGGAAAAAGAAGAAGAACAACAAAAAGAAAAAGAAGAAGAAGAGAAGAGGAAGAAAAATTAGAAGAAGAAGCAGAAGAAAAAGAAGGAGAAGAAGTAGAAGCAGAAGAAGAACAGTAATAGAAGAGGAAGAAGAAGAAGAAGAAGAAGAAGAAGAAAAACAATAAGAGAAGGAAGTGAAGATGAAGACGAAGAGGAAGAAGTAGAAGTTGAACAGGAACAAAAAGAAGAAGTAGAAGAGGAAGAAGAGGAAGAAGAACAAGAAAAAGTAGAAAAAGGAGAAGTAGAAGAAGAAGTAGATTAAGAAGAAGCAGAAAAAGAAGAAAAAGAAGAAGAAAAAGAAGAAGAGAAGAAGAAGAAGAAGAAGAAGAAGAAGAAGAAGAAGAAGAAGAATAATAAGAGTAAGAAGAAGAAGAAGAAGAAAGAGGAGAAGTAGATGAAGAATAATAAGAAGAAGAAGAAGAGAAAAAGAAGTAGAAGAAAAGAAGAAGAAGAAGAAGAAGAAGAGTAAAAAGAGGTAGAAGAAGAAGAGAAGAGGAGGAGGAGGATGAGGAAAAAGAGAAGAAGAAGAAAAAGAAGAGAAGAAGAAGAGGGGAGAGGAATAATAGAAAGGAAAAAAAGATGGAGAAGGAGTCAAAGATGAGGAAGAAGAAGAAGACGAAGAAGAAGAAGAAGAAGAAGAATATGAAGAAGAAGAAGAAGGAGAAAAAGATAAAGAAGAAGAGGAAGAGGAAGAGGAAGAAGAAGATGATGAAGAATTAAAGAAGAAGAAGAAGAAGCAGAACAAGAAGAAGAAGAAGAATAAGAATGAGAAGAATAAAAATAAGAATAAGAAGAAGAATAAGAAGTAGAAGAAGAAAAAAGAAAAGAAAAAAAGAAGTAAAAAAGAAGTGAAGAATAAGAAGAAGAAGATAGAAGAAGAATAAGAAGAAGAAAAGAAGAAGATAGAAATAGTAGAACAAGAAGAAGAAAAAGGAAAAGATAAAGAAGAAGTAATAGAAGAAGAAGAAGAAGGAGAAGGAGAAGAAGTAGAAGAATAAGTAGAAGAAGAAGAAGAAGAATAAGAATAAGAAATAGAAGAAGAAGAAGTAGAAGAAGAGAAGAAGAAGAAGAAAAAGAAAAATAAGAAGAAGAAGAAGGAGAAGAAGAACTAAAAGAAGAAGAAGAAGAAGCAGAAGAAGAAGAAGAAGTTAAGAAGAAGAACTAGAAGTAGAAGAAGAAGAAGAAGGAGTAGTAGTAGTAAAAGATGAAGTCGAAGAAGAGGAGGAGAAAGAGAAGCAGAAGAAGAATAAGAAGAAAAAGTAGAAGAAGAAGAAGAAGAGGTAGGCGAAGGAGAGGAAAAATAGAAAGAAGTGGAGGTCGTAGAAGAGGGAGAAGAAGAATAAGAATAATAATGATAAGAAGAAGAAAAGAAGTAGAAGAAGAAAAAGAAGAAGACGATGAAAAAAGAAGAAGAAGAAGAAAAAAATTGAGAAAAAGAATGAAGTAGAAGACGAGAAGAAGTAGAGGAAGAAGAAGAAGAAGAAGCAAAAGAAGAATAAGAAAAAAAAGAAGAAGAAGAAGAAGAAGAAGAAGAATAAGAACAACAAGAAGAAGAAAAAAGAAGGAGAAGAAGAAAAAGAAGAAAGAAGAAGAAGGAGAAGAAGAAAAAGAAGAACAGGAAGAAGAATGAGAAGAAGAAGAAGACTAGAGGAAGAAGAAGAAGAAGAGGAAGAATATGAAGAAGAAGGAGAACGAGAAAGAGAAGAAGAGAAATAATAAGAATAGAGAAGAAGAAGAAGAAGAAGAAAAAGAAGTAGAAGAAGTGAAAGGAAAAGAAGATCAAGAAGAGGAAGAAGTAGAAGAAGAAGAAGAAGAAGAAGAAGATGAAGAAGAAGAAAGAGAAGAAGAAGAAGAAGTGGAAGAAAAAGAAGAAGAAGAAGAACTTGAAGAAGAAGAAGGAGAAGAAGAAGAAAAAAAGATGAAGAACAAGAAGAAGAAGAAGATGATGATGACGAAGAAGAAGAAGAAGAAGATTAAGAAGTAGAAGAAGAAGAGAAGAAGAAGAAGAAAAAGAAGAAAGTACAAGAAGGATAAAAGAAGAGAAAGGACAAGAAGAAGAAGAAAAGATTAAGAACTAGAATAAAAAGAAGAAGAAGAAGAAGAAGAAGAAGAAGAAGACGAAGAAGAAGTAGTTCAAGAAGAAGAAGAACAAGAATAAATAGAAGAAGAAGAAGAAGTAGAGAGAAGAAAAAGAAAAAAATAGAAAGATTAGGAAAAATAAGTAGTAGTAGAAGAAGAAGAAGAGGAGGAAGAGGAGGAGGAGGAGGAGGAGGAAAGAGGAAGAAGAAGAAAAGAATAATAGAAGCAATAGAAGAAGAAGAAGAGGAGGAAGAAAAAGTAGAAGGAGAAGGAGGAAAAGATGAAGATGAAGAAGAAGAAGAATAAGAAGAAGAGGAAGAAGAAGAAGAAGAAGAAGAAGTACAAGAGAAGAAGAAGAAGAAGAAGACGAAGAAGAAGAAGTAGAAAAAGAAGAAGAGAAGTAGAAGAAAAAGTAAAGAAAGAAGAAGAAGGAGGAGGATGACGAGAAGAAGATGAATAAAATGAGAAGAATAGGAAGAAGAAGAAGAAGAAGAAGAAACGAAGTAGAAGGAGGAGAAGAAAAAGAAAAAGAAAAAGAAGTCAGAAGTAGAAAGAAGAAGAATAATAATAATAAGAAGACGAAGAACGAGAAGAAGTAATGAATAAGTTGAAGAAGAAGAAGAAGAAGAGAAAAAAAATAAGAAGAAGAAGAAGAAGATGAAGAAGAAGAACTAGAAGAAGAAGAAGAAGAAGAGAAGAAATTGAGAGAAAGAACTAAAAGTAGCAGAAGAAGAAGAAGAACAATAACAAGAGAAAAAGAAGGAGTAGTAAAAGAAGAAGTAGAAGAAGAAGAGGAAGAAAAAGAAAAAGAAGAAGACAAAGAAGAAGAAGAAGAAGAAAATAATAATATAAAGAAATGAAGTATAAGGGGAGGAAGAAGACGAAGAAGAAGGAGAACTACAACAAAAAGAAGAAGAGGAAGAAGAGGAAGAAGAAGAAGAGAAGAAGAAGAAGATGTAGAAGAACAAGAACAAGAAGAAGAAGAAAAGAAAGAGAAGAAGAAGAAGAAGATGAACAAATAGAAGAAGAAGAAAAGTAGAAAAAGAAGAAGAAGAAGAAGAAGAAAGAAAATAAGAAGAAGAAAAGAACAAGAGGAAGAAGAATAAGAAGAAGAAGAGAATAGAAGAAAAATAAGAAGAAGAAGAAGAAGATGAAGTAGTAGGAGAAGAGAAAAAGAAGTAGAAGAACAAAAAGAAGAAGAAGAAGAAGAAGAAGGAGAAGAGGAAGAAAAATTAGACGAAGTAGAAGAAAAAGAAGGAGATGAAGTAGAAGCAGAAGAAGAACATGTAATAGAAGAGGAAGAAGAAGAAGTAAGAAGAAGAAGAAGAACAAGGAGAAGAAAAACAATACGAGAAGGAATTGAAGAAGAAGACGAAGAAGAAGAAGGAGAAGTTGAACAGGAACAAAAAGAAGAAGTAGAAGAGAAGAAGAACAAGAAGAATAAGAAAAAGTAGAAAAAGGAGGAGTAGAAGAAGAAGTAGAAGAAGAAGAAGAAGAAAAAGAAGAACAAGAAGAAGAAAAAGAAGAAGAGGAAGAAGAAGAAGGAGGAGAAGAAGAGAAGAGGAACTAGAAGAAAAGAAGAAGAAGAAGAAGATAGAATAAGAAGAAGAAGAAGAAGAGAAGAAAGAGGAGAAGTAGATGTAGAATAAGAAGAAGAAGGAGAGGAAGAAGAGGAAAAGAAGTAGAAGAAAAAAAGAAAAAGAAGAAGAAGAGGAAAAAGAGGTAGAAGAAGAAGAAGAAGTGGAGGAGGAGGAGGATGAGGAAAAAGAGAAAGAAGAAGAAAAGGAAGAAGAAGAAGAGGAGAGGAATAGGAAGAAGGAAAAGAAGAAGGAGAAGGAGACAAGATGAGGAAGAAGAAGAAGAAGAGAAGAAGAAGAAGAAGAAGAAGAAGAAGAAAGAAAAAGAAGAAGAAGAAGAAGAAGGAGAAAAAGATAAAGAAGAGAGGAAGACAAAGAAGAAGATGATGACGAATTAGAAGAATTAGAAGAAGAAGAAGAAGAAGAAGGAAGAACGAGAAGAAGAGAAGAATAAGAATCAGAAGAATAAAAATAACAATAAGAAGAAGAATAAGAAGTAGAAGAAGAAGAAGAAAAAGAAAAAGAAGAAGAAGAAGAAGAAGTAAAAGAAGAATAAGAAGAAGAAGAAGCAGAAGAAGAAGATGAAAAAGAATAAGAAATAGAAGAAGAAGAAGAAGAAGAAGAAGAAGAAGAAGAAAAAGAAGTAGAAGAAGAAGAAGAAAAAGGAAAAGAAAAAGAAGAAGTAAAAGAACAAAAAGAAGAAGAAGGAGAAGGAGAAGAAGTAGAAGAATAAGTAGAGGAAGAAGAAGAAGAAGAAGTAATATAAGAATAAGAAATAGAAGAAGAAGAAGTAGACGAAGAAGAAGAAAAAGAAAAATAAGAAGAAGAAGAAGAAGAAGAACTGAAGAAGAAGAAGAAGAAGATGCAGAAGAAGAAGAAGAATTTAAGAGAAGAACTAGAAGTAGAAGAAGAAGAAGAAGAACTAGTAGTAAAAGATGAAGTACAAGAAGAGGAGGAGAAAGAAGAAGCAGAAGAAGAATTAGAAGAAGAAAGAAGAAGAAGAAGAAGAGGTAGGCGAAGGAGAAGAAAAAGAGGAAGATGAGGCAGTCGTAGAAGAGGGAGAAAAAGAATAAGAATAATAATAATAAGAAGAAGAAAAGAAGTACAAGAAGAAAAAGAAGAAAACAAAGAAAAAAGAAGAAGAAGAAAAACAATGAGAAAAAAGAAATAAAGTAGAAGACGAGAAGAAGAAGTAGAAGAAGAAGGAGAAGAAGAAGAAGCAGAAGAAGAATAAGAAGAGAAGAAGAAGAAGAAGAAGAAGAGGAGGAGGAGGAGAAGAAGAAGAATAAGAACAACAAGAAGAAAGAAAAAGGAAGGAGAAGAAGAAGAAGAAGAAGAAGATGGAGAAAAAGAAAAAGAAGAAAAGGAAGAAGAACGAGAAGAAGAAGAAGAATTAGAGGAAGAAGAAGAAGAAGAAGAATATGAAGAAGGAGAGGGAGAAGGAGAAGAAGAGGAATAATAAGAATAAGAAGAAGAAGAAGAAGAAGAAAAACAAGAAGTAGAAGAAGTGATAGGAAAAGAAGAAGAAGAAGAGGAAGAAGAAGTAGATGAAGAAGAAGAGAAGAAGAAGAAAGAGAAGAAGAAGAAGAAGAAGAAGAAGTGGAAGAAGAAGAAGAAGAAGAAGAAGAAAAAGAACTAGAAGAAGAAGAAGGAGAAGAAGAGGAAAAAAAGAATGAAGAACAAGAAGAAGAAGAAGATGATGATGAGGAGGAAGAAGAAGAAGAAGAAGTAGTAGTAGTAGAAGAAGAACAAGAACAAGAAGAGGAAGAAGAAGAAGTACAAGAAGGATAAAAGAAGACAAAGGACAAGAAGAAGAAGAAAAAGATGAAGAACTAGAATAAAAAGAAGAAGAAGAAGAGAAAAGAAGAAGACGAAGAAGAAGAAGAAGAAGAAGAAGAAAAAGATGAAGAAGAAGTAGTTCAAGAAGAAGAAGAAGAAGATGAAGAAGAAGAAGAAGAAAAAGAAGTAGAAGAAGAAAAAGAAAAAAAATAAAAAGATTAGGAAAAATAAGTAGTAGAAGAAGAAGAGAGGAGGAGGAGGAGGAGGAGGAGGAAAAGAGGAAGAAGAAGAAAAGAAAGAAGCGAAAGAAGAAGAAGAAGAGGAGGAAGAAAAAGAAGAAGGAGAGGAGGAAAAGATGAAGAAGAAGAAGAAGAAGAAGAATAAGAAGAAGAGGAAGAAGAGAAGAAGAAGAAGTACAAGAAGAAGAAGAAGAAGGCGAAGAAGAAGAAGAAGAAGAAAAAGAAGAAGAGAAGAAGAAGAAAAAGAAGAGAAAGAAGAAGAAGAAGAAGGAGGAGGAGGACTAGAAGAAGATGAATAAAAATGAGAAGAATAAGAATAAAAAGAAGAAGAAGAAAAAAGAACTAGGAGGAGAAGAAGAAGAAAAAGAAAAAGAAGTAGAAGTAGAAGAAGAATAAGAAGAAGAAGAACGAGAAGAAGTAAAGAATAAGTTGAAGAGAAGAAGAAGATGAAGAAGAGGAAGAAAAAAAATACGAAGAAGAAGAAGAAGAAGAAGAAGAAGAAGACGAAGAAGAAGAACTAGAAGAAGAAGAAGAAGAAAAGATGAAGAACAAGAAGAAGAAGATGATGATGACGAAGTAGAAGAAGTAGTGAAGAAGAAGAAGTAGAAGTAGAAGAAGAAGAAGAAGAGGAAGAAGAAGCAAGTACAAGAAGGATAAAAGAAGAGAAAGGACAAGAAGAAGAAGACAAAGATTAAGAATTAGAATAAAAAGAAGAAGAAGAAGTAAAAGAAGAAGAAGAAGAAGATGAAGAAGAAGTAGTTCAAGAAGAAGAACAAGAATAAATAGAAGAAGAAGAAGAAGAAGAAGAAGAAAAAGAAGTAGAAGAAGAAAAAGAAAAAAATAAAAAGATTAGGAAAAATAAGTAGTAGAAGAAGAAGAAGAGAAGAGAAGAAGAAGAAGAGGAGAAGGAGGAGGAGGGAAAAGAGAAAGAAGAAGAAAAGAAAGAAGCAAAAGAAGAAGAAGAAGAGAGAGGAAGAAAAAGAAGAAGGAGAAGGAGGAAAAGATGAAGAAGAAGAAGAAGAAGAATAAGAAGAAGAAGAAGAAGAAGAAGAAGAAGTACAAGGAGAAGAAGAAGAAGAAGACGAAGAAGAAGAAGATGAAAAGAAGAAGAGAAGTAGAAAAAGAAGAGAAAGTAGAAGAAGAAGAAGAAGGAGGAGGAGGAGGACGAGAAGAAGATGAATAAAAATGAAAAGAAGAAGAAGAAGAAGAAGAAGAAAAAGAACTAGAAAGAGGAGAAGAAAAAGAATAGAAAAAGAAGTAGAAGTAGAAGAAGAAGAAAGAAGAAGAAGAAGAAGAAGAAGAATAAGAAGAAGAAGAATGAGAAGAAGTAAATAATAAGTTGAAGAAGAAGAAGAAGAAGACGACGACAGAAAAAGAAGAAAGATGAAGAAGAAGAAGAAAATAAAAAATAAGAAGAAGAAGAAAATAAAAAATAAGAAGAAGAAGAAGAAGGCAAAGAAGAAGAACTAGAAGAAGAAGAAGAAGAAATTGAGAGAAAGAACTAAAAGTAGTAGAAGAAGAAGAAGAACATCAACAAGAAGAAAAAGGAGTAGTAAAAGAATAAGTAGAAGAAGAAGAGAAGAAAAAGAAAAAGAAGAAGATGAAAAAGAATAAGAAAAGAAAATGAACAAGAAGAAGAAGAAGAAGAAGATGTGGAAGTAGAGGAAAAAGAGGAAGAAGAAGAAGAAGAAGAGGAAGAACAAGAAGAAAAAAGATGAAGAAGAAGAGGGATGATGATGATGAAGCAGAAGAAGAAGAAAACGAAGAAGAAGAAGAGGAAGTAGTAGTGGTAGTAGTAGTAAAAGAAGAAGAAGAAGGAGAACAAGAAACAGAAGAGAAGAGAAGAAAAAGAAGAAGAAGAAGAATAAGAAAAAGAAATGAAGAACAAGATGATGAAGAAGAATTTTAAGAATAAGCAAAAGAAGTATAAGAAGAACAAGAACAAAAAGAAGAAGAAGAAGAATAGAAAAAGAAGGAGAAGAACAAGAAGAAGAAGAAAAAGAAGGAGAAGAAGAAGAAGAAAAAGAAGAAGAAGAAGAAGAAGAAGAAGAAGGAGAGGAAAAAGAAGAAGAAGAAGACGCAGAAGAAGAAGAACCAAAAGTCAAAGAAGAAGAACAAGAAGAATAATAAGAATAAGAAGAGGAAGAAGAAGAAGAATAAGAATAAGAAAAGAAGAAGAAGAAAAAAAAGAAGTAGAAGAAGAAAAAGAAAATGAAGATGAAGAAGTTGATGGAGAAGAAGAAGAAGAAGAAGAAGAAGAAGAAGAAGAAGTGGAAGAAGAAGAAGAAGAAAAGGAAGATG
>JAIUJO010000824.1:127500-130000 GCA_023846275.1 Vanilla planifolia | reverse complement strand
GAAGAAGAAAAGAAGTAGAAGAAGAAAAAGAAGAAAACAAAGAAAAAGAAGAAGAAGAAAAACAATGAGAAAAAGAAATAAAGTAGAAGACGAGAAGAAGAAGTAGAAGAAGAAGGAGAAGAAGAAGAAGCAGAAGAAGAATAAGAAAGAAGAAGAAGAAGAAGAAGAAGAAGAAGAAGAAGGAGGAGGAGGAGAAGAAGAAGAATAAGAACAACAAGAAGAAGAAAAAGGAAGGAGAAGAAGAAGAAGAAGAAGAAGATGGAGAAGAAGAAAAAGAAGAAAAGGAAGAAGAACGAGAAGAAGAAGAAGAATTAGAGGAAGAAGAAGAAGAAGAAGAATATGAAGAAGGAGAGGGAGAAGGAGAAGAAGAGGAATAATAAGAATAAGAAGAAGAAGAAGAAGCACAAGAACAAGAAGTAGAAGAAGTGACAGGAAAAGAAGAAGAAGAAGAGGAAGAAGAAGTAGATGAAGAAGAAGAAGAAGAAGAAAGAGAAGAAGAAGAAGAGGAAGAAGAAGTGGAAGAAGAAGAAGAAGAAAAAGAACTAGAAGAAGAAGAAGGAGAAGAAGAGGAAAAAAGATGAAGAACAAGAAGAAGAAGAAGATGATGATGACGAAGAAGAAGAAGAAGTAGTAGTAGTAGAAGAAGAACAAGAACAAGAAGAGGAAGAAGAAGAAGTACAAGAAGGATAAAAGAAGACAAAGGACAAGAAGAAGAAGAAAAAGATGAAGAACAAGAATAAAAAGAAGAAGAAGAAGAAGAAAAAGAAGAAGACGAAGAAGAAGAAGAAGAAGAAGAAGAAAAAGATGAAGAAGAAGTAGTTCAAGAAGAAGAAGAACAAGAATAAATAGAAGAAGAAGAAGAAGAAGATGAAGAAGAAGAAGAAGAAAAAGAAGTAGAAGAAGAAAAAGAAAAAAAATAAAAAGATTAGGAAAAATAAGTAGTAGAAGAAGAAGAAGAGGAGGAGGAGGAGGAGGAGGAGGGAAAAGAGGAAGAAGAAGAAAAGAAAGAAGCGAAAGAAGAAGAAGAAGAGGAGGAAGAAAAAGAAGAAGGAGAAGGAGGAAAAGATGAAGAAGAAGAAGAAGAAGAAGAATAAGAAGAAGAGGAAGAAGAAGAAGAAGAAGAAGTACAAGAAGAAGAAGAAGAAGGCGAAGAAGAAGAAGAAGAAGAAAAAGAAGAAGAGAAGAAGAAGAAAAAGAAGAGAAAGAAGAAGAAGAAGGAGGAGGACTAGAAGAAGATGAATAAAAATGAGAAGAATAAGAATAAGAAGAAGAAGAAGAAAAAGAACTAGGAGGAGAAGAAGAAGAAAAAGAAAAAGAAGTAGAAGAAGAAGAAGAATAAGAAGAAGAAGAAGAACGAGAAGAAGTAAAGAATAAGTTGAAGAAGAAGAAGAAGAAGAAGAAGAAGACATAGAAGAAGAAGAAGATGAAGAAGAGGAAGAAAAAAAATACGAAGAAGAAGAAGAAGAAGAAGAAGAAGAAGACGAAGAAGAAGAACTAGAAGAAGAAGAAGAAGAAAAGATGAAGAACAAGAAGAAGAAGATGATGATGACGAAGTAGAAGAAGAGGAAGAAGAAGAAGTAGAAGTAGAAGAAGAAGAAGAAGAGGAAGAAGAAGAAGTACAAGAAGGATAAAAGAAGAGAAAGGACAAGAAGAAGAAGACAAAGATTAAGAATTAGAATAAAAAGAAGAAGAAGAAGTAAAAGAAGAAGAAGAAGAAAATGAAGAAGAAGTAGTTCAAGAAGAAGAACAAGAATAAATAGAAGAAGAAGAAGAAGAAGAAGAAAAAGAAGTAGAAGAAGAAAAAGAAAAAAATAAAAAGATTAGGAAAAATAAGTAGTAGAAGAAGAAGAAGAAGAAGAAGAAGAAGAGGAGAAGGAGGAGGAGGGAAAAGAGAAAGAAGAAGAAAAGAAAGAAGCAAAAGAAGAAGAAGAAGAGGAGGAAGAAAAAGAAGAAGGAGAAGGAGGAAAAGATGAAGAAGAAGAAGAAGAAGAATAAGAAGAAGAAGAAGAAGAAGAAGAAGAAGTACAAGGAGAAGAAGAAGAAGAAGACGAAGAAGAAGAAGATGAAAAAGAAGAAGAGAAGTAGAAAAAGAAGAGAAAGTAGAAGAAGAAGAAGAAGGAGGAGGAGGAGGACGAGAAGAAGATGAATAAAAATGAGAAGAAGAAGAAGAAGAAGAAGAAAAGGAACTAGAAAGAGGAGAAGAAAAAGAATAAGAAAAAGAAGTAGAAGTAGAAGAAGAAGAAGAAGAAGAAGAAGAAGAAGAAGAAGAAGAAGAATAAGAAGAAGAAGAACGAGAAGAAGTAAATAATAAAAGAAGAAGAAGAAGACGACGACAGAAAAAGAAGAAGATGAAGAAGAAGAAGAAAATAAAAAATAAGAAGAAGAAGAAGAAGGCGAAGAAGAAGAACTAGAAGAAGAAGAAGAAGAAATTCAGAGAAAGAACTAAAAGTAGTAGAAGAAGAAGAAGAACATCAACAAGAAGAAAAAGGAGTAGTAAAAG
>JAIUJO010000824.1:102500-105000 GCA_023846275.1 Vanilla planifolia | reverse complement strand
AGGAGGAAGAAGAAAAAGAAGTAGAAGAAGAAGAAGTAGAAGAAGAAGAAGTGGAAGAAGAAGAAGAAGAAGAGGAGGAGGAGGAAGAAAAATGAAGAAGACTATGAGGTGGTGGAGGAGGATGAAGAAGAAGAAGAAGAAGAAGAAGACGAAGAAGAAGAAGAAGAGAAAGAAGAAGAGGAAGAAGAAGAAGAAGAAGAGGAGGAAGAGGAAGAAGAAGAAGAAGAATAAAAGGATTAACAAGAATAAGGAGGAGAAGAAGAAGAAGGAGGAGAAGATGAACAAGAAGAAGAAGAAGAAGGAAAAAAAAAGGAGTAGAAGAAGAATAAGAAGAATAAAAAGAAGAAGAAGAAGAAGAAAAAGAACGATAAGAAGAAGAAGAATAAGAAGAAGAAGAAGTCAAAGAAGAAGAAGAAGATGATGATGATGAAGAGGAAGAAAAATTAGAAGAAGAAGAAAATGAAGAAAAGAGTAATAAGAAGTAGAAAAATGAAAGAACATGAAATGGAAGAAGAGGAAGTCGAAGAAGAATAAGAAAAGGAAGAAGTAGTAGAAGAAGAAGAAGAAGATGAAAAAGAAAAAGTGGAAAAAGTTGAAGAAGAGTAAGGGAATGAAGAGGAAGATGGATAAGTGAAAGAAGAAGAAGAAGAATGAAAAAGAATATAAAGAAGAAGAAGATGAAGAAGAAGAAGAAGAAGAAAAGAAAAGAAGAAGACAAATAAGTAAAAGAAGAAGAAAAAGATGAAGAAGAAGGAGAAGAAGAAGAAGAAGAAGAAGAAGATGAAGAAGAACAAAAAAGACAAGAAGAAGAGGGAGATGGATAAGTGAAAGAAGAAGAAGAAGAAGGAAAAAGAATATAAAGAAGAAGAAGTAAAAGAAGTAAAAGAAGAAGAAGAAGAAGAAGAAGAACTAGAAGAAGAAGAAGAAGAAGAGAAGAAAAGAAGAAGACGAATAAGATTATGAAGAAGTAGCAGAGGAAGAAGAGGAGGAAGAAGAAGAAGAAGAAGAAGAAGAAGAGGAAGAAGTGGAGGAGGAAGAAGAAAAAGAAGTAGAAAAAGAAGTAGTAGAAGAAGAAGTGGAAGAAGAAGAAGAAGAAGTAGAAGAGGAGTAGGAAGAAAAAGAAGAAGTCTATGAGATGGTGGAGGAGGAGGAGGAAGAAGAAGAAAAAGAAGAAGTCGAAGAAGAAAAAGAAGCAGATGAAGAAGAAGAAGAAGAAAAGATGAAGTCAAGAAGAGGAAGAGGAAGAAGAAGAAGAAGAAGATGTCGATGATGAAGAAGAAGAAGAAAATGAAGAAGAAGAAGAAAAAGAAGAAGAAAAAGAAGAAAGAAATGATGACATAGAAAAATAAGATGAATAATATTAGTAATAATAAAAAGAAGGAAACGAAGAAGAAGAAGAAGATGAGACGAAGAAGACGAAGAGGAAGAAGAAGAAAAGAAGAAGAAGAAGAAGAAGAAGAAGAAGAAAGGGAACAAGAGGAGGAGGAGGAAGAAATAGAAGAGGATGAAGAGAAGAAAGAAGAAGAACAAGAAGAAGAAGAAGATGAATAAGAGTAAGAAGAAGAAGATGAAGAAGAAGTGGAGGAAAAGGAAGAAGAAGAAGTTGAAGAAGAAGGAGAAGTAGAAGAAGAAAAATAGGAAGAAAAAGAAGAAGAGCGAAAGGAGGAGGGGGAGGAGGAGGAAGAAGAAAAAGAGGTAGAAGAAGAAGCAGAAGTGTGAGAAGAAGAAGAAGAAAAATAAGAAGATGAAGAAGAAGAAGAAGAAGAATAGCAAGAAGAAGTAGAAGACGAAAAAAAAGATTAAGATGAAGAAGAATAAGAAAAATAAGAATAAGAATAAGAATAAGAAGAAGAAGAAGAAGAAGAAGAAGAAGAAGAATTAGAAGAAGAAGAAGAATAAAAGAATTAACAAGAAGAAGAAGAAGTAGAAGAAGAAGAAGGAGAAGGAGAAGAAGAAGAACATTAAGAAAAAGAAGAAGAAGTAGAAGAAAAAAAGAAGCAGAAGACGAATAAGTAGAAGAAGAAGAAAAAGAAGAAAAATAACAAGATGAAGTTGAAGAACGATGAGAAGAAGAAGAAGATGAAGAAGAGGAAGAAGAAGAAGAAGAAGAAACAGAAGAAGAAGAAAAAGAAGAGGAAGAAAAATTAGAAGAAAAAGCAGAAGAAAAAGAAGGAGAAGAAGTAGAAGTAGAAGTAGAAGCAGAAGAAGAAGAAGAAGAAGAAGAAGAAGAAGAAGAAGAAGAAGTGGATGAAGAGAAAGAAGAAGAAGAAGAAGAAGAAGAAGAAGAAAAGGAAGAAGTAGTAGGAGAAGAAAAAGAAGTGGAAGAAGAAGAAGAAGAAGAAGAAGAAGAAGAAGAAGAAGAAAAGGATTAACAAGAAGAAGAAGAAAGAGAAGAAGAATAAGAAGAAGAAAAAGAAGAAGAAGAAGAGGAAGAAGAAGAAGATGAAGAAGAACTAGTAGTAGCAGTTGTTGTAGAAGAAGAAAAAGGAGGAGGAGGAGA
>JAIUJO010000824.1:90000-97500 GCA_023846275.1 Vanilla planifolia | reverse complement strand
GTAGAAAAAGAAAAAAAAAGATGTGGAAGAAGTGGAAGTAGATGAAGAAGAAGAGATGAAAGAAGGTTAATAAGAAGAAGATGAACAAGTAGAAGAAGAAGAAGTGGAAGAAGAAGAAGAAGAAGTTGTTGTAGTAGTTGTAGTAGAAGAAGAAGATGACGATGATGATGAAAAAGTAAAAGATAAGTTTTAGTAGAAGAAGTTGTAGTAGTATTAGTAGAAAAAGGAGAAGAAGGAGAAGATGATTATGATGATGATGATGATGATGATGAAAACAAAATGGAGGAAAAAATAGAAGAAGAAGAAGAAGAAGAGGAAGAAGAACTAGAAGAATAAGAAGAACAAGAAGAAGGTGGAGGTGAAGTGGAAGGAAAAGAAGAAGTAGACGAAGAAGAAGAGGAAAGAGCAGAAGAATAAGAATAAGAATAATAATAAAAAGAATAAGAAGAAGAAGAACAAGAAGATGACGTAGTAGTTGTAGTAGTGTTAGTAGAAGAAGAAGAAGTAGTAGAAGAAAAAGAAGAAGAAGAAAAAGAAGAAGTAGAAGATGAAGAAGAAGAAGAAGGAGAAGACGAAGAAGCAGACGATGATTACTGAGAAGAACAGGAGGAGGAAGAGAAAGAAAAAAAGGAAGAAGAAGAAGAAGAAGATGATGAAGAAGAAGAATAATAAGAAGAAGAATAGGAAAAATAGGGAGAAGAAGAAGAAAGGGATGAAGAGGAATAAGGAGAGGAAGAAGAAGAAGAAGAGGAAGAAGAGGAAGTGGAAGAAGAAGAGGAAGAGGAAGAGGAAGAAGAAGATGAATAAGAAGAAGAAGTAGGTGAAAACGATGATGAAGAAGAAGAAGGGGATGAAGAGGAAGAAGAAGATGGAGAGGAAGAAGGAGAAGTTGAAGAAGAAGAAGAAGAAGAAGAAGAAGAAAAAGATGAAGGAGGAGAAGAAGAAGAAGAAGAAGAAGAAGAAGAAGAAGAAGGTGAATAAGAAGAAGAAGAAAAAGAAGAAGAAGAAGGTGAATAAGAAGAAGAAGAAGAAGAAGAAGAAGAAAAAGAACATGGATAAGTGGAAGAATTATAATGAGAAGAAGAAGAAGATGATGATGAAGAAGAAGAAGACGAAAAAAATGAAGAAGAAGAAGAAGAAGAAGAAGAAGGTGATGATGAAGAAGAAGAAGGAGAAGAAGAAGTGGAAAGAAGAACAAAAAGAAGAAGGACAAGATGAAGCAAAAGGAGAAGAAAAATAAGACCAAGACAAAAAGAAGAAGTAGAAGATGATGAAGAAGAAGAAGTTGATGATGATGACTATTGTGAGGAGGAAGAAGAAGAAGAAAAAAATGAAGGAGAAGAAGATAAAGAATATGAAGAGAAAGAAGAAGTAGAAGAAAAATAAAAGATGATTTAGTTGAAGAAGGAGAAAAAGAACAAGAAGAATAAGAAGAGAAAGATGAAGATGAAGAAGGAGATGAAGAAGAAGAAGAAGTAGTAGGTGTAGTAGAAGAAGAAGAAGAAGAAGAAGAAGAGGAAGAAGAAGAAAAAGAGGAGGAAGAAGAAGAAGATGATGAAGAAAAAGAAGAAAAAGAAGAAGACCTAGAAGGTGAAGACAAATAAGAAGAAGAAAAAGAGGAACAAGAAGAAGAAGAGGAAGGGGAAGAAGTAGAAGTAGTAGAAGAAGAAGAAGAAGAAAAAGAAAAAGAGGAAGAAGAAGAAGAAGAAGAAGAAGAACAAGAAGAAGTAAAGAAATGAGAAGAAGAAGAAGAAGAAGAAGAAAGAGGAGAAGAAGAAGAAGAAGAAGAAGAAGACAGAGGAGAAGAAGAACAAGAAGAAGAAGAAGACAGAGGAGAAGAAGAAGAAGAAGAAGTACAAGAAGAAGAAGAAGAAGAAGAAGATGATGACGAAGAAAAAGTAGAAGATGAAGAAGTTGAAGAAGGGTAAGAATAACAAGAACAAGCGAAGGAAGAACAAAGAGTAGAAGAAGAAGAAGAAGACGAAAGAGAACAAAAAAAATTAGAAGTAGTAGAAGAAGAAGAAGAAGAAAAAGACGAAGACGAATAAGTGGATGGAGAAGAAGAAGAGGAAGAAGAAGTTGATGAAGAAGATGAAGACGAAGAAGAAGAAGAAGAATATGAAGATTAATAAGAAAAAGAAGTTGAAGTAGTAGTTGAAGAAGAACAAGAACAAGAACAAGAAGAAACAAAAGATGAAGAAGTAGAAGCAGAAGAAGAAGAAGAAGAAGAAGAAGAAGAAGAAGAAGAAAAAGAATAATAAGAAAAAGAAGAAAAAGAAGAACAAGGAGAAGAAGAAGAACAAGAAAAGAAAAGAAGAAGAAGAAGCAGAGGAAGAAGGAGAAGAAGAGTAAGAAGAAAAGAAGTTTTAGTAGAAGAAGTAGAGGAAGAAGAAGAAGATTAAGTGGAAGAATAAGAAGAAGAAGAAGAAGAAGAAGAAGAAGAAGAAGAAGAAGAAGAAAAAAAAGAGGTCGAAGAAGAAAAAGGAGAAGATGAAGAAGACGAAGAAAAAGATGAAGTAGAAGAAGAAGAACAACCACAAGAAGAGGAAGAGGAGGAAGAAGAAGAAGAAGAAGATGTGGGCGATGAAGAAGTAGAAGAAAAGGAAGCAGAAGAAGATGAAGAAGAAGAAGAAAAAGAAGAAGAAAAAGAAGAAGGAAATGAAGACATAGAAGAATAAGATGAATAATATTAATAATAATAAAAAGAAGGAAATGAAGAAGAAGAAGAAGAAGAAAACAAAGATTAAGAAGAAGAAAAAGAAGAAGAAGAAGAAGAAGAAAGTGAACAAGAGGAGGAGGAGGAAGAAAAAGAAGAGGATGAAGAGGAGGAAGAAGAAGAAGAAGAAGATGATGATGAAGAAGAAGAGTAGGAAGAAGAAGAAGGAGAAGAAGAAGAAGAAGAAGTTGAAGAAGAAGGAGAAGTAGAAGAGCAAAAATATGAAAAAAAGAAGAAGCGCGAAAGGAGGAGCAGGACGGGGAGGAGGAAGAAGAAGACGAAGAAGAAGAAGAAGAAGAAGAGTTAGAAGAAGAAGAAAAATCAGAAGACGAAGAAGAAGAAGAAGAAGAATAGCAAGAAGAAGAAGAAGAAGAAGAAGAAGAAGAAAAGAAGAAGAAGAAGAAGAAAAAGATGAAGATGAAGAAGAATAAGAAAAATAAGAATAAGAATAACAAGAAGAAGAAAAAGAAGAAGAAGATTTAGAAGAAGAAGAAGAATAAAAGGATTAACAAGATGAAGAATAAGAAGAAGGAGAAGGAGAAGAAGAAGAACATTAAGAAAAGAAGAAGTAGAAGAAAAAAAGAAGCAGAAGACGAATAAGTAGAAGAAGAAGAAAAAGAAGAAAAAGAAGAAGATGAAGTTGAAGAACGATAAGAAGAAGATGAAGAAGAAGTGGAAGAAGAAGAAGAAGAAGATTTATAGGAAAAAGAAAATGAAGAAGATGAAGAAGAAGATGAAGAAAATGAAGAAGAAGAAGAAAAAGAAGGAGAAGAAGAAGAAGAGGAACAAAAATTTGAAGAAGAAGCAGAAGAAAAAGAAGTAGAAGAAGTAGAAACAGAAGAAGAAGAAGAAGAAGAAGTGGATGAAGAGGAAGAAGAAGAAGAAGAATAAGAAAAGGAAGAAGAAGTAGTGGAAGAAGAAGAAGAAGTGGAAGAAGAAGAAAAGGAAGAAGAAGTAGAAAAAGAAGTGGAAGAAGACGAAGAAGAAGAAGAACAAGAAGAAGAAAAGGATTAACAAGAAGAAGATGATGGAGAAGAAGAAGAAGGAGAAGAAGAACAAGAAGAAGAAAAAATAGAAGAAGAAGAGGAAGAAGAAGAAGAAGAAGAAGATCTTGTAGTAGCAGTTGTTGTCGAAGAAGAAAAAGGAGATGAATAAAAAGAAGAAATAGAAGAAGAAGAATAATAAAAAGATTAACAAGATGAAGAAGAAGATGAAGAAGAAGAAGAAAGTGAAGAAGAAGAACATGTAGAAGAAGAAGAAGAAGAAGAAGAAGAAGGAGAAGGAAACGAAGAACAAGAAGAAGAAGGAGAAGAAGAAGAAGTGGAAGTTACAAAAGAAGAATAGAAAGAAGAAGAAGAAGAGGAAGAAGAAGATGAAGAAGAAGCATAAGAAGAAGAAGAAGAAGAAGAAGAAGAATAGGAAGAAGTAGAAGAAAAAGATGAAGAAGAAGAAGAAGAAAAAGAATAAAAGAATATTTAGCAAAAGAACAAGAAAAAGGCGAAGAAGAAGAAGAAGAAGAAGAAGGTGAAGGAGAAGAAGAAGAAGAAGAAGAAGTAGAAGAAGAAGAAGTAGAGGAAGCAGTTATAGTAGAAGAAGAAGAAGAAGAAGAAGTAGAGGAAGTAGAAGAAGAAGAAGAAGAAGAGTAGAAAAAGAAGAAGAAGAAGAAGAAGAAGAAGAGGAAGTAGAAGATGAAGATGAAGAAGAAGATAAAGGAAGAAGAAGAAGAAGAAGAAGAGGAAGAAAAAGAAGAAAGAGAAGAAGAAGAAGAAGCAAAAGGAGAAGAAGAAAAAGATGAAGAAGAAGAAGTAGAGAAAGAAGAAGTGGAAGAAGAGGAAGAAAAAGAAGAAGAGATGGAAGAAGGCAAAGGAGAAGAGTAAGAAGTTGAACAAGAAGAGGAAGAATAAGATGAAGAAAAAGTAAAAGAAGAAGTAGAAGAAAAGGTTATAGAAGAAGTAAATGGGTAAAAAGAGGAAGTGGAAGGGATGAAGAGTAAGAAAAACAGGAAAAGGAGAAAGAAAGATAAGCGAAAGAAGAAGAAGATGATGGTGATGAAAAGCTGACGAAGAATAACAAGAATTGGAGGAAGAAGAAGAAGAAAAAGATGATGAAGAAGAAGAAGAAGAAGTAATAGTAGAAGAAGAAGAAGAGCAAAACGAAGAAGAAGAAGAAGAATAAGGAGGTGAGAAAAAGAAGATGAATAAGTAGGGGAATATGTTGTAGTAGTTTTAGTAGTTGTAGTAATAGTAGTAGTGGTAGAAGATGATGATGACGACTATGATGATGAAGAAGACGAACAGGATCAAAAGCAAGTAGAAGAAGAAGAAGAAGAAGAAGGAGAACATGGAGGTGGAAGAAGAGGAGAAGTAGAAGGAAAAGAAGAAGAAGAAGAAGAAGAAGAAGAAGAAGAAGAGTAAGAATAAGAAGAAGAAGAAGAAGAAGAAGAAGAAGAAGAAGAAGAAAAAGATGAAGAATTAATATTAATAGAAGAAGAAGAAGTAGAACTTGAAGAAGAAGAAAAAGAAGAAGTACAAGATGAAGTAGAAGAAGAAGAAGAAGAAGAAGAAGATGATGATGATGTGGAAGAATAGGAAGATGATGAAAAAGAAGAATAGGAAGAAGAAGAAGAAGAAGAAGAAGAAGAAGAAGATGAGGAAGAAAAAGAAGGGGATAAAGAGGAAGAAGAAGAAGAAGAAGAAGAAGAGGAATAAGAAGATGAAAGAGAAGAGAAAGAAGAAGAAGTAAGGGATGAAGAGGAAGAAGAAGATGAAGGAGAGCTAGAAAGAAAATCTTAAGAAATATAATAATAACAATAATAATAATAACAACAATAATAATAATAATAATAAGATGAAGAAGGAGAAGAAGGAGAAGAAGAAGAAGAAGAAGAAGGAGAATAAGAGGAATATGAGGAAGAAGAAGAAGAAGAAGAAGAAGAAGAAGTAGAAGAAAAAGAACAAGAGTAAGAATAACAAGGAGAAGGAGAAAAGAAGAAATGTCAAAACCAAAAGAAGAAGAAGAAGAAAAGTAGAAGCAGAAGTAGAAGTGGAAGAAAAAGAAGAAGGAATAGTTTAAGAAGAAAATGAAGAAGAGGGAGAAAAGGAAGAAGAAGTAAAAGAAGAAGAGCAAGAAGAAGATGAAGAAGAAGAAGATAAAGAAGTAGAAGTTGATGAAGAAGAAGAAGAAGAAGAAAACAAATAAGAAGAAGTAGAACAAAAATGAGAAAAAGAAGAAGGTGATGAAGAAAAAAAAAGATGAAGAAGGATAAGATGAAAAAAAGAAGTAGAAGAAGAAGAAGAAAAGGAACAAGAAGAAAAAGAAGAAGAAGAAAAAAATAAGTAGAAGAAGAAGGGAAAGAAGAAGGAAAAGAACAAGAAGTAGAAGAAGTAGAAGAAGAAGAAGAAGAATAAGAAGAAGTAAATTAAGAAGAATAAGAAGATGAATAACAAGAAGAAGAAGAAAAAGGCGAAGATGATGATGAATAAGAAAAAGAAGAAGAAGAATAAGTAGTTAATGTAGGAGAAGAAGAAGAAGTAGTAGTAGAATAAGAAGAAGAAGAAGAAGAAGTAGAAGGTGAAGTAGTTCTAGAAGAAGAAAGAAGAAGAAGAAGAAGAAGAAGAAGAAGAAGGAGAAGAGGAAGAAGAAGAAGAAGGAGAAGAAGAAGAAGCAGAAGAGGAAGAAGTGAAAGTAGAAGAAGAAGAGGACGAAGAAGAGGAAGAAGAAGAAGAAGAAGAAGAGGTAAAAGAGGAAGAAAAGGAAGGGGATTTTAGTAAGAAGAAGAACAAGAACAAGAAGAAGAAGATAAAGAGGAAGAAGTAGAAGAAGAAGAAGAAGAAGTAGAAGAAGAAGCAGAAGAAGAAGAAAAAGAAGAAGTTAAAGAGGACGAAGAGGAAGCGGATTTTAGGAATAATAATAATAATAATAATAATAATAAGTAAAAGAAGAAGATGAATAATGATAAGAAGAGGAAGAAGAAGAAGAAGAAGTTGGTGAAAGAGGAGAAGAAGAGACAGGATAAGATTAAGAAGAAGAAGAGGTCAAAAAAAAGTGGAAGGAGAAGCAGAAGAAGAGGAAGAAGGCAAAGTAGAAGAAGGAAAAGTAGAATCAGAAGAAGAAGGAGAAGAAAAAGAAGAATTAGAGGAAGAATTAGAAAAAGAATAAGAAGAAGAAGAAGAAGAAGAAGAAGAAGAAAAAAAAAGGAGAAGAAGAAGAAGAAGAAGAAGAAGAATTAGAAGATGAAGAAGAAGAAGGAGAAGAAGCACATGAACAAGAAGGAAAAGGAGAAGTGGAAGAAGAAGAAGAACAAGAAGATGAAAAAAAAGAAGTAGAGGGAGAAGAAGAATAACTAGATGAAGAAGATGAAGAAGTACTAGAAGAAGATGATGATGATGAGGAAGAAGAAGAAGAAGTAGAAGAAGAAGATGAAGAAGAAGAAGAAAAAAAGAAGCAAAAGAAGAAGAAGAAGAAGAAGAAGAAGAAGAAGTGGAAAAAAGAGAAGAAGAAGAAGAAAAATGAGAAGTAGAAATAGAAGAAGAAGAAGAAAACGATGATGTTGATGAAGATGAAGAAGAAGAAGAAGAAAAAGAAGACAAAGAAGAAGAAGAAGAAGAATAAGAAAAACAAGCAGAAGAATAAGAAGAAGAGGAATAAGGAGAAGAAAATGAGAAAGAGTAAGAATATGAATGTGAAGAAGAAGAAGAAGAAGAAGAAGAAGAAGTGGAAGAGGAAGATGAAAAAGAAGTACAAGATGAAGAAGAAAAAGAAGAAGTAGAAGTAGGAGAAGAAGA
>JAIUJO010000824.1:82500-87500 GCA_023846275.1 Vanilla planifolia | reverse complement strand
AAAGAAGAAGAAAAAGAAGAGGAGGAAGAAGAAGAAGAAGCTGAAGAGCTAGAAGAGAATAAGAAGCAGAGGAAGAAGAAGAAGAAGAAGAAAAAGAAGAAGGAGAAGAAGTAGAATAAAAATGAGAAGAATAAGAAGAAGATGAAGAAGAAGAAAATGAAGTAGAAGAAGAAAAGAAAAAAAAAGAAAAAGAAGAAGAAGTAGAAGAAGAAGAAGAAGATGAAGGAGAAGTTGAAGAATAAGTAGTAGTAGTAGTAGTAGTAGAAGAAGAAGAAGAAAAAGACGAAATAGAAGAAGAAAAAGAAGAAGAAGAAGAAGAAGAAGAGAAAGAAAAATTAGAAGAAGAAGAAGAAGAAGAAGAAGAAGAAAAAGACGACGAAGAAGAAGAACTAAAATAAGAAGAAGAAGAAGAAGAAGAAAAAGAAGAAGAAATAGTTGAAGAAGTGGAAGAAGAAGTAGAAGAAAAAGAACAAAAAGTTAAGACGAAAAACTAGAAGTAGAAGAAGAAGAAGAAGAAGAGGAAGAAGAAGAAAGCAAAAAATATGAAGAAGAAGAAGAAGAAGAAGACGAAGAAGAAGTAGAACTAGAAGAAGAAGAAGAAGAAGAAAAAGAAGACGAAATACTTGAAGAAGTGGAAGAAGAAATAGAAGAAGAAGAAAAAAATGTTAAGAAGAAAAACTAGAAGTAGAAGAATAAGGGGAGGAAGAACTTGAAGGAGAAGAAGAAGAAGAACAACAAGAAGATGGAGTAAAAGAATTAGTAAAAGAAGAAGTAGAAGAAGAAGTGGAAGAAGAAGAAGAAGAAGTAGAAAAACAAGGTGAAGAAGAAGAAGAAGAGGAAGAGGAAGAGGGGGAAAAAGCGGAAGAACAAGAGGTCAAAGAAGAGGGAGAAGAAGAAGAAGAAGAAGAAGAAGAAGAACAAGAAGAAGAAGATGAAGAAGAAGAGGATGATGATGATGAAGTAGAAGAAGAAGAAAAAGAAGAAGAAGAAGAAGAAGTAGTAATGGTAGTAGTAGTAAAAGAAGAAGAAGATGAAGAAGAAGAACAAGATGGAGAAGAAGAAGAAGAAGACGAGGAAGAAGCACAAGAAGAAGAAGCAGAAGAGGTAGAAGAAGAACAAGAAGAAGAAGAAGAAGAAAAAAGAATAAGAAGAAGGGTAAGAACATGAAGAAGAAGGAAAAGAAGGAGAAGAAGAAGAAAAAGAAAAGAAATACAAGAAGAGGAAGAAGTTGAAGAAGAAGAAGAAGAAGAAGAAGAAGCAAAAGTAGAAGAAGAACCAAAAGACAAAGAAGAAGAAGAAGAAGAAGAAGAAGGAGGAGGAGGAGAAGAAGATGAATAAGAATAAGAAAAGAAGAAGAAGAAGAAGAAGAAGAAGAAGAAGGAGAAGAAGATGAAAAAGAATAAGAATATGAATAAGAAGAAAAAGAAGAAGAAGAAGAAGAAGAAGTATAAGATGATGAAGAAAAAAAAAGAAGTAGATGTAGAAGAAGAAGAAGAAGAAAAAGTAGTAGAAGAAAAAGTGGAAGAGGAACATGAAGAAGAAGATGAAGAGGATGAATAAAAGAAGATTTAGCTGATGAAGAAAAAAAAGAAGAAGAAGAAGTAGAATAAGAAGAAGAAGAAGTAGTAGTAGTAGTAGAAGAAGAAAAATAGGAAGAAGAATAAGAAGAAGAAGAAGAAGAACAAGAAGAAGAAGAAGAACAAGAAGAAGAAGAAGAACAAGAAGAAGAAGAAGAAAAAGAAGCAGAAGATGAAGCAAAAGAAGAAGAAGAAAAATGAAAGAAGAAGAAGCAGAATATGATGAAGCAGAAGAAGAAGAAGAAGAAGACGAAGTAGAAAAAGAAGAAGAACAAGTAGAAGAAGTGGAGGAAGACTAAGTAGAAGAAATGATAGAAGGAAAAGAAGAAGAAGAAGAACAAGAAGAAGAATAAGAAGAAAAAAATTAAGAAGTAGAAGAAGAAGAAGAAAAAAGGTAGAAGAAGAGAAGAAAAATAGGGAAAAGAGGTAGAAGAGGAAGGGAGGAAGGGGAAGAAGAAGGAGAAGAACAAGGAGTAAAAGAATTAGTAAAAGAAGAAGTAGACGAAGAAGAGGTAGAAGAAGAAGAAGAATAAGTAGAAAAACAAGGTGAAGAAGAAGAAGAAGAAGATGAAGAAGAAGAAGAGGAAGGGGAAGAGGAGGAAAAAAGCAGAAGAACAAGAGGTCAAAGAAGAGGGAGAAGAAGAAGAAGAATAAGAAGAAGAAGACAAGAAGAAGAAGACGAAGAAGAAGAGGATGATGATGATGAAGTAGAAGAAGAAGAAAAAAAAGAAGAGAAGAAGTAGTAGTGGTAGTAGTTGTAAAAGAAGAAGAAGATGAAGAAGAAGAACAAGAAGGAGAAGAAGAAGAAGAAGAATAAGAAAAAGAAATGAAGAAGAAGACGAGGAAGAAGCACAAGAAGAAGAAGCAGAAGAGGTAGAAGAAGAACAAGAAGAAGAAGAAGAAGAATAAGAAGAAGAAGGGGAAGAACAAGAAGAAGAAGGAAAAGAAGGAGAAGAAGAAGAAGAAGAAAAGAAATTGAAGAAGAGGAAGAAGATGAAGAAGAAGAAGAAGCAAAAGAAGAAGAAGAACCCAAAGACAAAGAAGAAGAAGAAGAAGAAGAAGAATAAGAAGAAGAAGAAGAAGAAGGAGGAGGAGGAGGAGAAGAAGACGAATAAGAATAAGAAAAGAAGAAGAAGAAGAAGAAGAAGAAGATGAAAAACAGTAAGAATATGAATGAGAAGAAAAAGAAGAAGAAAAAGAAGAAGTAGTGGAAGAGGAAGAAGAAGAAAAAGTATAAGATGATGAAGAAAAAGAAGTAGAAGTAGAAGAAGAAGAAGAAGAAAAAGTAGTAGAAGAAAAGTGGAAGAGGAACTTGAAGAAGAAGATGAAGAGGATGAATAAAAGAAGATTTAGCTGATGAAGAAGAAAAAGAAGAAGAAGTAGAATAATAATAAGAAGAAGAAGAAGAAGAAGTAGTAGTAGAAGAAGAAAAATAGGAAGAAGAATAAGAAGAAGAAGAAGAACAAGAACAAGAAGAAGAAGAAGAAAAAGAAGTAGAAGAAGAAGCAAAAGAAGAAGAAAAAAAAGAAAGAAGAAGCAGAAGAAGAGGAAGAAGAAGAAGAAGTGGAGGAAGACTAAGTAGAAGGAATGATAGAAGGCAAAGAAGAAGAAGAAGAACAAGAAGAAGAATAAGAAGAATAAAATTAAGAAGTAGAAGAAGAAAAAAAAAAAGGTAGAAGAAGAAGAAGAAAAGCAGGAAAAAGAGGTAGAAGAGGAAGGGAGGAAGGGGAAGAGGAAGAAGAAGAACAAGAAGGAGTAAAAGAATTAATAAAAGAAGAAGTAGACGAAGAAGAGGAAGAAGAAGAAGAAGTAGAAAAACAAGGTGAAGAAGAAGAAGAAGAAGACGAAGAAGAAGAAGAGGAAGGGGAAAAGAGGGAAAAAGCAGAAGAACAAGAGGTCAAAGAAGAGGGAGTAGAAGAAGAAGAAGACGAAGAAGAAGAGGATGATGATGATGAAGTAGAAGAAGAAGAAAAAGAAGAAGAAGAAGTAGTAGTGGTAGTAGTTATAAAAGAAGAAGAAGATGAAGAAGAAGAACAAGAAGGAGAAGAAGAAGAAGAAGAAAAAGAATAAGAAAAAGAAATGAAGAAGAAGTTGAGGAAGAAGCACAAGAAGAAGAAGCAGAAGAGAAAGAAAAAGAAGAAGAAGAAGAAGAAGAAGACGAATAAGAAGAAGGGGAAGAACAAGAAGAAGAAGGAAAAGAAGGAGAAGAAGAAGAAGAAGAAAAGAAATAGAAGAAGAGGAAGAAGATGAACAAGAAGAAAAAGAAGAAGAAGAAGAGGAAGCAAAAGAAGAAGAAGAACGAAAAGACAAAGAAGAAGAAGAAGAAGAAGAAGAAGAAGAATAAGAAGAAGAAGAAGAAGAAGAAGGAGGAGGAGAAGAAGACGAATAAGAATAAGAAAAGAAGAAGAAGAAGAAGAAGAAGAATAAGGAGAAGAAGATGAAAAAGAGTAAGAATATGAATGAGAAGAAAAAGAAGAAGAAAAAGAAGAAGAAGAAAAAGAAGTGGAAGAGGAAGAAGAAGAAGAAGAAGTATAAGATGATGAAGAAAAAGAAAAAGTAGAAGTAGAAGAAGAAGAAGAAGAAAAAGTAGTAGAAGAAAAAGTGGAAGAGGAACTTGAAGAAGAAGATGAAGAGGATGAATAAAAAAAGATTTAGCTGATGAAGGAGAAAAAGAAGAAGAAGAAGTAGAATAAGAAGAAGAAGAAGAAGAAGTAGTAGTAGTAGAAGAAGAGGAATGAGAAGAAGAAATAAGAAGAAGAAGAACAACAAGAAGATGAAGAAAAAGAAGTACAAGATGAAGCAAAAGAAGAAGAAAAAGTGAAAAAAGAAGACGCAAAAGATGATGAAGCAGAAGCAGAAGAAGAAGAAGAAGAAGTAGAAAAAAAAGAAGAGGAAGAACAAGCAGAAGAAGTGGAGGAAGACGAAGTAGAAGGAATGACAGAAGGCAAAGAAGAAGAAAAAGAACAAGAAGAAGTTGAAGAAGAATAAAATTAAGAAGTACTAGAAGAAGAAGAAAAAAGGTAGAAGAAGAAGAAGAAAAACAGGGAAAAGAGGTAGAAGAGGAAGGGAGGAAGGGGAAGAAGAATAAGAAAAAGAGAAAGAAGGAGAAGTGAAAGAAGAAGAAGAAGAAGATCAAGAAGATGATGAAGATTAAGAAGAAGAAGAAGAGGAGGAAGAAGAAGAAGAAGAGGAAGAAGGGGTAAAAGAAGAAGAAGATGAGGAGGAAGAAGAAGAAGAAGAAGGAGAAGAAGAAGAAGAAGAAGAAGAAGAAGAAGAAGAAGAAGAAGAAGGAGAGGAAGAAGAAGAAGAAGAAGAAGAAGAAGAAGAAGGAGAAGTCGGAGAAGAAGAAGAAGAAGAAGAAGAAGTAGAAGAATAAGTAGCAGAAGAAGAAGAAGAAGAAGAAGAAGAAGAAGGAGAAGTGCA
>JAIUJO010000824.1:57500-60000 GCA_023846275.1 Vanilla planifolia | reverse complement strand
AAAAAAAAAGAAGTAGAGGAAGAAGAAGAAGAATGAGAAGATGTAGGAGAAGGAGGAAAGTTGTAGAACAGGAAGAAAAAGAACGATAAGAAGACGAAGAAAAAAAAAAGGAGAAGAAGAAGATTAAGAAGGAGAAGAGGAAGAAGAAGGAGAAGAAGAAGAAGAAGAAGAAAAAGAAGAAAAAGAAGAAGAAGAGGAAGAAGAAGAAGATGAACAATAGGAAGAGAAAGTAGAGGAAAAATAAGAAGAAGAAGAAGAAGAGGAAGAGGAAGAGGAAGAAGAAGAAGAAGAAGAATAAGATGAAAAAGAAGAAGAAAACGAAGAAGAAAATGAAAAACAAAAAGAAGAAGAAGAAGAAGAAAAAAAAGAAGAGTAAGAAGAAGAAGAAGAAGAAGAAGAAGATGATGATGAAGTAAGAAGAATAAGAAGTAGTAGTAGAAGAAGATAGACAAGAGGAAGCAGTAGGAGAAGATGAAGAAGAAGAAGTTGAAGAAGAAGATGATGAAGAAGAAGAAGAAGAACAAGGAGTTGTAAAAGGAAGAAGAAGAAGAAGTAGAAGAAAAGAAGAAAAAGAATAAGAAGAAGAAGAAGATGAAAAAGAAGTAGGAGAAAAAGAAGAAGATGAAGAAGAAGAAGGAGAAGATGTAGTTGTTGTATCTGTAGTACAAGAAGAAGCTGAATGAGAAGAGGATGAAAAAGAAGAGAAGCAGAAGAAGTAGGAGAAGAATAAGAATAAGGAGAAGCAGAAGAAGAGAAGAAAAGAAGAAGAAGATGATGATGATTATGAAGCTGTAAGAAGTGCAAGTCGAAGAAGAAGAAGAAGAAGAAGTAGAAAAAGAAGAAGAAGAGGAAACAGAAGAAGTAGGAGTAGAAGAAGTAGCTAAAGTAGAAGAAGAAGAAGAAGAAGAGGAAGGAGAAGGAGAAGAAGAAGAAGAAGAAGAAAAATAATGAGAAGAAGAAAATTAAGGAGGAGGAGGAGGAGGAGGAGGAGATGAAGGAGAAGATCGCGAAGAAGTAGCAGAAGAAGAACAGGAAGAAGAAGAAGAAGAAGAAGAAGAAGAAGAAGAGGAAGAGAAGCAGAAGAAGAAGAAAAGGGAGAAGTGGAGGAAAATGTTGAAGAAAAGAAGAAGAAGAAGAAGAAGAAGAAGAGGGAGAAGTAGAAGAAGAAAAAGAAGAAGAAGTAGAAGAAGGAGTATAAAAAGAATAGGAAGAAGAAGAAGAAGAAGAAGTAATAGGAAGAAGAGGAAGAAGTAGAAGAATAAGGAAAATAAGAAGAAGAAGCAGAAGAAGAAAAAGATGCAGAGGAAGAAGAAGAAGAAGAAGAAGAAGAAGATGAAGAAGAAGAAGGTGAAGAAGAAGAAGAAGAAGAGGAAGAAGAAGAAGAAGTAGGAGAAGAAGAAGAAAGCGAAGAAGAACAAGAAGAAGAAGAATAAGTGGAATAAGGAGAAGGAGAAGAAAAAGATGATAAAGATCAAGAAGAAGAGAAAGTAAAAGAAGAAGAAGAAGAAGAAGAAGAAGAAGAAAAAGATGAGGAAAAAGAAGAAGATGTAGATGAAGAAGAAGATAAATTCGTAGAAGAAGAAGGGGCATAGGATGAAGAAGAAGAAAAAAAAGAAAAGAAAGTGGAAAGAAAAGAAAAGGAAGAAGAAGGAGAAGAAGTAGAAGTAGAATATGGCAGAGAAGAAGAAGAAGAAGAAGAACTAAAAGAGGAAGAGGAAGAAGAAGAAGGAGAAGAAGAAGAGTAAGAAGAAGTAGAAGAAGAAGAAAATGAAGAAGTAGAAGAAGAAAAAGAAGTAAGTGGAGGAAGAAGAAGGAAAGGAATTAGAAGAAGAAAAAGAAGGAGAACAATAACAATTCAAAGAAGAAGAAGAAGAAGAAAACGAAGAGAAGAAGAAGAACAACAAGAACAAAAAGAAGTACAAGAAGAAGAATAAGATGGAGAAGAAGAAGAAAAAGAAGATGATGATGATTATGTTAAAAAAGAAGAAGTAAGAGGAAGAAGAAGTAGAAGTAGACGAAGAAGAAAAAGTAGGAGAAGAGGAAGAAGGTGAAGAAGAAGAAAAATAAAAAGTAGAATAAGACAAAGAAGAAGAAGAAGGAGAAGAATGAAGGGCAGGAAAAGAAGAAGAAGAAGAAGATGATGGAGAGGAAGAAGAAGAAGAAGAAGAAGAGGAAGAAGAAGTAGAAGAAGAAAAAGAAGAGAAGAAGAAGACGAGGTTGAAGTAGAAGAAAAGGAAGAAGAACAAGGAGAAGTGGAAGAAGAAGAAGAAGAAGTGGAAGAAGAAAAAAAAGAAGAGGAAGAAGATGTTGAAGAAGAAGAAGAAAGGGAAGAATAAGAAGAAGATTGAGAAGAAGAAGACGAATAAGAAGAAGAAGAAGAAATAGAAGAAGACGAAAAAGAAGAAGAAGAAGAGGAAGGAGGACAATGAGAAGGAGAGGAAGGAGAACAAAAAGATGGAGAATAAGTTGAAGGAAAAAGAGGTAGAGAAGAAGAAAAATA
>JAIUJO010000824.1:45000-50000 GCA_023846275.1 Vanilla planifolia | reverse complement strand
AAGAAGAAGAAGAAGAAGAAAAAGAACAAGAAGTAAGAGAGGAAGAAGAAGAAGAACAAGAACAATAAGAAGAGAAAGAGGTAGAAGAAGACAAAGAAGAAGAAGAAGAAAATGAAGAAGAAGAAGAAGAATAAGAGGAATAAGAAGAAGAACAAGAGGTAGAAGAAGAAGAAGATGAAGAAGAACAAGAAAAATATGAGAATTAAGAAGTGGAAGAAGAAGAAGAGGAAGAAGAACAAGAAGGGAAAGAAGAAGAATAGGAAGAAGAAGAAGAAGAAGAAGAAGAAGGACAAGAAGAAGAAGAAGTTGTAGAAGAAGAAGAATTAAATTAAGAAGAAGAATAAAATGAAGAAGTAGAAGCTGAAGAAGAAGAAGAAGAAGAAGCAGAAAAAAGAAAAGAAGACGAAGAAGTAGAGGAAGAAAAAAGGAAGAAATACTAGAAAGAAGAAAAAGAAGAGGTAGGAAAAGAAGAAGAAGAAGAAGAAGAATAGGAAGAAGAAGAAATGGGAGAAAATTAGGAAGGCAAGAAGAAAAGGGGAAGTAGGGGTAGGTGTTGTAGTAGCAGTAGTCATAGTAGTAGTAGTAGTAGTAGTAGTAGTTGTAGTAATAGTAGTTGTAGAAGAAGAAGAAAAAGGAGGAGGAGGAGGAGGAGAAGAAGAAGTGGAAGAATTGAAAGAAGAAGAGGGAGAAGGAGATGAAGAAGAAGAAGAAGAAGAAGAAGAAGAAGTAGAAGAAGTAGAAGAAGGAGAAGAAAAGAAGAAGAAGGAGAAGAAGAAGAAGAAGAAGAAGAAAAAGAAGTAGAAGAACAAATGGAAGAAGAAGAGGAGGAGGAGGAACAAGAAGAAGAAGAGGAGGAGGAGGTGAAGGAAGAGGAAGAAGAAGAAGAAGAAAAAGAAGCAGAAGAAGAAAAAGAAGAAGAAGAAGATGAAGAAGAACAAGTAGAAGAAGAAAAGGAAGAAGTAAGAGGAAGAATAAGTGGAAGAGGAAGAAGAAGAAGAAGAAGAAGAAGAAGAAGAAGTAGAAGAAAAGAAGAATAGGAAGAAGACGAACAATAACAAGAAGAAGAAGGTGAAAAAGATGAAGAAGAAGAAGGAGAAGAAGAGGAAGAATAAGAATAAGAATAAGAATAATAGTAACAAATTTAATAATAATAATAATAATAAGAAAAGAAAGAAGGGGAAGAAGAAGGAGAAGGAGGAGGAGAAGGAGAAGAAGAAGAAGAAAGAAGTAGTAGTAATAGAAGAAGGAGAACAAGAAGAAGAAGAAGAGGAAGAAGAGCAAGAAGAAGGAAAAGAAGGAGAAGAAGAAGAAGAAGGAATAGAAGGAGAAGAAGAAGAAGCAAAAGAAGGAGAAGGAGAAGAAGAAGAAGAAGAAGAAGAATATGAAGAAGAATAAGAAGAAGAAAAACAACTACAAGAATAGGTAGAAAAGGAAGAAAAACAAGAACAATAAAAAAAAGGATATGAAGATGAATAATAATAATAATAATAAAAATAATAATAAGAATAAGAATAAGAACAAGAATAAGAAGAAGAAGAAGAAGAAGAAGAAGAAGATAAGAAGATGAAGCAGAAGAATAAGAAGGAGAAGAAGAAGAAGAGGAAGGAGCGGAAGAAGAAGAAGAAGAGGAAGAAGAACAAGCAGAAGAAGTTGAAGAAGAAGATAAGGAAAAAGAAGAACAACAAGAAGAAGAAGGGGAAGAAGAAGATCAAGAAGAAGAGGAAGAAAAAAAAGAATTATTAGGAAGAAGAAGCAGTGGAAGACAAAGAAGAAGAGGAAAAAGATGAAGTAGAAGAAGAGGAGGAGTAGGAGTAAGAAGAACTAGGAGAAGAAAAACAAGGTGAAGAAGAAGAAGAAGAGGAAGAAGAAGAAGAAGAAGAATAAGGAGGAGGTGGAGGAGGAGGAAAAGAAGAAGAAGAAGAAGAAGAGGAGAAAGAAGTTAAAGAAGAAGATGCCCATGAAGAAGGAGGAGGAGGAGAAGGAGAAGGAGAAGAAGAAGAAGAAGAAGAAGAAGAAGAAGTAGAAGAAGTAGAAGAAGATGAAGTAGAAGAAGAAGAAGAAGAAGAACAAGAAGAAGTAGAAGAAGAAGAATAAGAAGAAGAACAAGAAGAATTAGGAGAAGAAGAATAAGGTGAAGAAGAGGAAGAAGAAGAAGAAGAAGAGGAAGAAGAAGAAGAAGATGAAGAAGAGAAGGAGGTAGAAGAAGAAGAAGAAGAGGAAGAGGAGCTTTTGGAAGAATAAGAAGGAGGAGAACAAGAAGATGAAGAAAGAAAAGAAAAAAAGAAGAAGATGAAGAGGAAGAAGTTAAAGGAAGATGAAGAAGAAGAAGAAGAGGAAGAGGAGGAAGAAAGAAGAAGAAGAAGAAAAAAAAAAGAGGAAGGACAGGTAGAAGAAGAAACAGAAGGTGAAAAAGATGACACAGAAGATGAAGAATAAGAATAATAACGACAACTATAATAATAAAAATTGTAATAATAATAATAATAATAATAATAATAATAATAATAATAATAATAATAATAATAACAATAATAATAAGAAGAAAAAGAAGAACGGGAAGAAGAAGGAGACGGTGGAGGAGGAGGAGGGGAAGAAGAAGAAGAAGGAGAAAAAGAACAAGAAGTGGAAGAAGAAGAAAAAGAATAATAAGAAGGATAAGAAGAAGAATAAGAATGAGAAGGAGAAAACAAGGAAGAAGAAGAAGAAGAAGAAGAAGAAGAAGAAAAAGAAGAAGAAGAAAAAGAAGAAGAAGAAGTAGAAGTTGAAGATGACAACGTCGAAGAAGAAGAAAAATAAGAAGAAGAAGAACAACAAGAAAAAGAAGAAGAAGATGAAGAAGAAGAAGAAGCGAATAAGAAGAAGAGCAAGAGGAAGAAGAACAAGAAAAAAAAGAAAAAGAATTAGAACAAGAGCAGGAGGAGGAGGAGGAGGAAGAAGAAGAAAAAGAAGAAGAAGAAGAAGAAGAAGTAGAAGAAGAAGAAGAAGAATAAAGAGAAGAAGAAAATGAAGAAGTTGAAGAAAAAGAAGAAAGTGAAGAAGAAGAAGAAGTGGAGGAGGAATAAGGAGGAGAAGAAGAAGAAGAAAAAAAAAAGAAGAAGAAAAAAAATAAGAAGAAAAAGAAGAACTAAGATGATGAAGAAGAAGAGGAGGAAGAGAAAGAATAGTAATAATAACAATAATAACAAGAAAAAGAATAAGAAGAAGAAGAAGAAGTAAAAGATGTAGAAGAAGAAGTAGTAGTAGAAGAAGAAGAAGAAGTAGAAGAAGAAAAAAAAAGGAAGAAAAGAAAGAAGAGAAAGAAGAACAAGAAGAAGAAGAAGAAGATAAAAAACAAGAAGAAGAGGAAGAAGAAGAAGTAAGGGAAAAAGAAGAAGAAGAAGAAGAAGAAGAAGAGAAGTATATGAATTAGAAGAATAAGAAGTAGAATAAGAAGAATACGAGGAATAAGGAGGAGAAGAAAAAGAAGGAGAAGAAGAAGCATGATGATGATGAAGAAGAAGAGGAAGAGGAAGAAGAAGAATAATAATAATAATAAGAAGAAGAATAATATGAAGAAGAAGAAGAAGGAAAAGATGTAAAAGAAGAAGAATAAGTAATAGTAGTAGTAGTAGTAGAAGAAGAAGAAGAAGATGAAGTAGAAGAAGAAGAAAAACAGGAAGAAAAAGGAGAAGAGGAAGAAGAAGAAAAAGATGATGAAGAAGAAGAAGAGGAAGAAGAAGAAGTACGGGAAAAAGAAAAAGGAGAGGAAGAAAAAGAAGAAGAAGAAGAAGAACATAAAGAAGAAGTAGAAGGAGTAGAAGAACAAGAATATTAAGAAGAAGAAGAAGTAGAAGAAGAAGAAGAAGAAGAAGGAGAAGAAGAAGAACAAGAAGAAGAAAAGGAAGAAGAAATAGAAGAATAGAAGAACAAGATGATGAGAAGAAGAAGAAGAAGAAAAAGAAGAAGTGGAAGTGGAAGAAGAAGAAGAAGAAGTAGAAAAAAAAGAAGACGAAGAAGAACAAGTAGAAGAAGAAGGAGAACATGAAGATGAACAAGAAAAAGAAGAAGAAGAAGAAAAAGATGATAAAGAAGGAGAAGTGGAAGAACAAGCAGAAAAAGAAAATGAAGAACAAGTAGAAGAAGAAGAAGAGAAGAGGAGGAGGAGGAAGAAGAAGAAGAAGAAGAAGAAGAAAAGTAAAACATAAAAGAAGAAGAAGAAAAAGATGTAGATGAAGAAGGAGGAGAAGAAGAAGAAGGAGAAGAAGAAGTAGAAGAAGAAAAAGAAGAAGATGAAGAAGAAGAAGAAGAAGGAGAAGAAGTAGAAGTAGAAGAAGAAGAATAAGAGAAGAAGTGGAAGAAAAGGAAGAAGGAGAAGTAGGACGAGGAGGATGAGGTGGAGGGGAAGAAGGAGAAGAAGTAGAGCAAGAAGATGAAGAATAAGAAGAAGAATGAGAATAACAAGAAGAAGAAGAAGAAGAAGAAGAATAAGAATAAGAAGTCAAATTAGAAGAAGCTAAAGATAATAAAGGAGAAGAAGATGAAGAAGAAGGTGACAAAGAAAAGAAGAAGAGGTAGACGTAGAAGAAGAAGAAAAACAAAATAAAGAAAAATGAAGAAGAAGATATAAAACATGAAAAAGAACAAGAAGAAAAAGGAGTAGGAGAAGAAGAGGAAGAAGAAGAAGAAGAAGAAGAAGAAGAGGAAGAGGAAGAGGAAAAAGAAGAAGAAGAAGAAGAAGAAGAGGAAGAAGGAGAAAAAGAAGAAAAAGAATAAGAGGAAGAAGAGGAGGAAGAAGAAGTAGAAGAAGACGAAAAAGAAGAAGATGATGAAGAAGAAGAATAATAATAAGAAGAAGAAGAAGTGGAAGAAGAAGAAGAAGAAGAAGAAGAAGAAGAGGATGAAGATGAAGGTGAACTAGAAGAGGAAGAATAAGAAGAAGAAGAAAAAGAATAAAAATAAGAAGTAGAAGAGAAAGAAGAAGAAAAAGAGGAAGAAGAAGATTAAGAAAACGAAGAAGAAGA
>JAIUJO010000824.1:27500-40000 GCA_023846275.1 Vanilla planifolia | reverse complement strand
TAGCAGTAGAAGAAGAAGAAGAAGAAAAACAGGAAGAAAAAGAAGAAGAGGAAGCAGAAGAAGAAGAAGAAGAAGATGAAGAAGAAGAAGAGAAAGAAGAAGAAGTAAGGGAAAAAGAAAAAGAAGAGGAAGAAAAAGAAGAAGAAGAAGAAGAACATAAAGAAGAAGTAGGAGTAGAAGAACAAGAATATTAAGAAGAAGAAGAAGAAGAAGTAGAAAAAGAAGAAGAAGTATTAGAAGAAGAAGAACTAGAAGAAGAAAAGGAAGAAGTAGAAGAATAAGACGATGAGAAGAAGAAGAAGAAAAAGAAAAAGAAAAAGTGGAAGTGGAAGAAGAAGAAGAAGTAGAACAAAAAGAAGACGAAGAAGAACAAGCTGAAGAAGGAGAACATGAAGATGAACAAGAAGAAGAAGAAGAAAAAGATGATAAAGAAGAAGAGGAAGAAGAAGAAAAAGTAGAAAAAGAAAATGAAGAACAAGTAGAAGAAGAAGAAAAGAAGAGGAGGAGGAAGAAGAAGAAGAAGAAGAAAAGTAAAACATAAAAGAAGAAGAAAAAGATGTAGATGAAGAAGGAGGAGAAGAAGAAGAAGGAGGAGAAGAAGAAGAAGGAGAAGAAGAAGAAGAAGAAGAAGATGAAGAAAAAGAAGAAGAAGAAGGAGAAGAAGTAGAAGTAGAAGAAGAAGAATAAGAGAATAAGTGGAAGAAACGGAAGAAGGAGAAGTTGGAGCAGGAGGACAAGGTGGCAGGGAAGAAGAAGAATAAGAAGAAGAATAATAATAATAAGAAGAAGAAGAAGAAGAAGAATAAGAATAAGAATTAGAAGTCAAACTAGAAGAAGCTGAAGATAAAAAACAAGGAGAAGAAGATGAAGAAGAAGAAGGTGACAAAGAAAAGAAGAAGAAAAAGAAGAAGAAGAAGAAAAAGAAAACAAAAAAAAATGAAGAAGAAGATATAGAACATGAAAAGGAATAAGAAGAAAAAGGTGGATGAGGAGAAGAAGAAGAAGAAGAAGAAGAAGAAGAGGAAAAAGGAAGAAGAAGAAGAAGAAGAGGATGAAGAAGGGGAAAAAGAAGAAAAAGAGGAAGGAGAAGTAGAGGAGGAAGAAGAAGTAGAAGAAGATGAAGAAGAAGAAGATGATGAAGAAGTAGAATAAGAATAAGAATTTGAATAAGAAGAAGAAGAAGATGAAGAAGAGGAAGATGATGAAGAGAAGAAGAAGAAGAAAGATGATGAAGAGGAAGAAGAAGAAAAAGAAGATGAGGAAATTGGAAGAATAGAAGCTGAAGAGGAAGAAGAAGAAGAAGAGGAGGATGAAGAATAACTCGTAGAAGAAGAAGAAGAAGAAGAATAAAAAGAAGAAGAAGATGAAGTAGAAGAAAAGAGCAAGAAGAAGATTAGAGGAGGAGGAGGAGGAAGAAGAAGAAGGAGAAGATGAAAGAGAAGGAGAAGATGATGAAGAAGAAGATGTAGAAGAAAAAGAAGAAGAAGCTAAAGAAGAAGGGTAAGATGAAGAAGAAGAAGAAGAAGAAGGAGATGGAGAAGAAGAAGAAGAAGAAATAAAAGAATGAAAAAGAAGAGTAGGAAGAAGAAGAAGAAGAAGAAGAAGAAGGAAAAGAAGAAGAAAAAAGAGAAGAAGAAGAAGGTGAGAAGAAGAGGGAGAAGCAGTTGTAGTAGCAGCAGTAATAGTAGTAGTAGTAGAAGAAGAAGAAGAACGAGAAGGAGAAGATGATGATGATGAAAATGATGATGATGAAGAGGAAGAGGAAGAAGAAGAAGAATTTGATGATGATGAAAATGAAGAAAAAGAAGAAGAAGAAAAAGAAGTCGAATATGAAGAAGAAGAAGAAAGAAGAAGAAGAAGTGCAAGAAGAAGAAAAAGAGGAAGAGAAAGATGAAGAAGAAGTAGAAGATGAAGAAGAAGAAGAAGAAGAAGAAAATTTCGAGGAAGAAGAAAAGGAAGAAGAAAATGAAGAAAAAGAAGCAAAAGTAGAGGAAAAGGAAGAAGAAAATGAAAAAGAAGAAGAAGCTGTAGAAGAAGATGAAGAAGAAGAGGAAGAAAAAGAGGAAGATGAAAAGAAGAAGTAAAAGGAAGAAGAAGAAGAAGAAGATGATGAAGAAAGAAGAAGAAGAAGATGAAGAAGGAGAAGGAGAAGAAGAAGTAGAAGAGGAAGAGGAAGAAGAAGACAAAGAAGAAGAAGAAGAAGAAGAAGAAGTTGAAGAGAAAGAAGAATAAGAAGAAGAAGGAGAAGATGAAGATGGAGAAGAAGAAGAAGAAGAAGAAGAAGAAGAAGAAGAAGAAAAAGAAGATGAAGAAGATAAGAAGAAGAAGAAGAAGAAGATGACGATGATGATGATGATGATGATGAAGAGGAAGAAGAAGAAGAAGAAGTGGTGGAAGTAGAAGGGGAAGAAGAAGAACAAGAAGAAGAAGAAGAAAGAAAAGAATAAAAGGAAGAACAAGAAGAAGAGACGAAAAAGAAGTACTAGAAGAAGGAGAAGAAGAAGAAGTAATAGAAGAAGTAGAAGGAGAAGAAGAAGAAGAAGAAGAAGAAGAAAATGAAGAAGAAGAAGAAGTTGAAGAAGAAGAGCAAGATGAAGAATAAGAAGAAGAAGAAGAAGAAGGAAAAGAGGAAGAAGGGGAAGGAGAAGAACGACTAAAGGAGGAAGAAGAAATAGAAATAAAAGGAAGAAGAAGAAGAAGTGGTAGAAGAAGAAAAAGTTGAAGAAGAAGTAGAAGAAGAAGAATAATGAAAGAAGAAGGAGAGGAAGATGTACTTGTTGTAGTAGAAGTAGTAGTAGTAGTAGTAGTAGTAGTAGTTGTTGTAATATAAGAAGAAGAAGTAAGAGAAGAAGAAGAAGAAAAAGAAGACGGAGAAGATAAAGAAGCAAATGAAGGAGGAGAAGAAGAAGTAGAAGAATAAGAATAAGTAGTAGCAGAAGAAGCAGAAGAAGAAGAAGAAGAAGAAGAAGAAGAAGTAGAAGAAGAAGTAAAAGAAGAAGAGGAAGGCGAAGACAAGAAGAGGAAGAAGAAGATGATGACGATGATGAAGTGGAAGAGAGGAATAAGAATAATAATAATAATAATAATAATAATAAGAAGAATAATAAATAGAAGAAGAAGAAGAAGAAGAAAAAGAGGAAGAAGAAAAAGAGGAAGAGGAAAAAGAAGAAGAAGAAGATGATGATGATGATGAAGAAAATTTAGAAAAGAACAAGAAAATTAAGAAGAAAAAGAAAAGAAGCGGAAGAAGAAGAACAAGAAGAAGAATGTGAAAAAGAAGAAGAAGTTGAAGAGAAGAAGAAGATGATGAAAAAGAAGATGAACAAGAAGAAGAAGAAGTAAGAGGAGGAAGAAGAAGAAGAGGAATAAGAAGAAGAAAATGAAGAAGAAGAAGAAAAAAAAGAACAAGAAGTTAGAGGAGAGAAAGAAGAAGAACAAGAAGAAGAGGAAGAGGAAGAAGAAGACAAAGAATAAGAACAAGAAGAATGAGAAGAAGAAGTTAAAGAAAAAGAAGAGTAAGAAGGAGAAATAGAAGGAGAAGAAGGAGAAGAAGAAGAAGAAGAAGAAGAAGAAGAAGATGAAGAAGAAGAAGAGAAAGAAGAAGAGGAAGAGGAAGAAGAAGAAGAAGAATTAGAAGAAGAAGAGGAAGAAGATGATGATGATGATGATGATGATGAAAAAGAGGAAGAAGATGAAGAAGAACAAGAAGAAGAGAAGATGAAGAAGAACAAGAAGAAGAAGAAGATGAAGAAGAAGTAGAAGAAGAAGAAGAAGAAGAAGAAAAAGAATAAGAAGAAGAAGAAGAAAGATAAGAACAACAAGAAGAAGAAGAAGAACAAGAAGAAGTGTATGAAGAAGAATAAGAATAAGAATAAGAAGAAGAAGAAGAATAAGAAGAAGAACAAGAAGGAGAAGAAGAAGAAGAAGAAGAGGAAGAAGTGGAAGAAGAGAAGGAAGTAGAAGAAGAAGAGGAAGAAGAATAAGATCAAGAAGAAGAAGATGAAGAGGAAGAAGAAGAAGAGGAAGAAGAACAAGATCAAGAAGAAGAAGATGAAGAGGAAGAAGAAGAAGAGGAAGAAGAAGAAAAAGAAGAAGAAGAAGAGAAAGAAGTTGAAGAAGAAGGGGAATAGAAATAAAGAAGTAAGGGGAAGAAGAAGTTAAACTAGAACATAATTGTACGATCGAATTCACCTAACTGGGCATGCCAAAATTCACGTAGAACTTCAAGGGATTTACCAGAGCTGGGGATGTTGCGAGACTTTATGACAGGAAGAGAAGTTTATCCAGTACTAGAGGGAGGAACCTGACAAGGCAGGCATGGTGCCTTATGGTGAGGACAAAGAGAAGGAACCACGTCCAGGCATTCTTATGAAAGATGGGGAAATGAGGCAGAAAGCATAGGAAAGTATAAGGGAAAGAGGCCGATGCTGGTGGAGGAATATGCTATGATGAAAAGTATACGTATTGATGGATCTCTCATTGTTAATATGTAAGAGGACTACTATTGGGCTGTACTTCATGGGGTGTAGGGGACACTGGGGTGGACAATGAGGCAGGTGGCTGGGGTGCATGCGATGGTACTACACATTTGAGCTCAGACGGGTGTGGAGACTGCTCCAGCTTATGGAAGAATGTGGTGCGAACGTGTATTATTAAAGGTGTGAAGTGCACTAAATAGAATAGAAACTTGAGATGTTGGATGGAAAACTTGCTGTCATGTACTATAGATTGGTGAATTTATATACGCATGTGCTGGTGTGGGAGGCATTCACATGGGGTGGAGGCTACTATGATATATGATGTGAGTGTGTCCTTGTGTGATTATGACTGTGTTTTTGGACTCATGCTTGCACTCATCTGTGTGGGAACACTACTGGCATGCATTGCTATTGTGCCTGTGCTGGCAGGGGCTCACCATTCGTGCTCAGCTGCACGCGCTGCTGTGCTTGCACTGGGGTTCTACTCTACATTGGTGGCAAACCCTGTGATCCACATATCATACCTAAATGATGAGATTTGCTATTTGGAACATAAGGGGAATCTGGGATAGGAAGTATAGGTGCTTTCTACAAAGATTCATATGTGATGGGGATATAGGTACTGTGGCCCTTGTCGAGACAAGGGCTTAAATTTTCTTTAGGAAAGATGCTGACTGGCTACTTGGAAGAGAGTGGAGCTTTGCAGTGCAGCCCTTAGCTGGGAAATCAACAGGAATCGTTTTGCTGTAGAAGAGATGGTTTTGACATCAAGGTCACTGTCTCCTCTATGCATGTCGTGGTATTTGAAAGCCAGGCTAAGAGGCATGGATAAGCTAAAATACTATGTGGGTTATGGCCCCAAAGAACAATATAAGTGGTAGGAGGTCTAGCATGTCGTTAGGAAGGAGTCCTTTAGCGATGAACCACTTATTGTGGCAGGAGACTTTAACCTCGTTATGGTGCAAAGCGAGAAAAGGGGAGGAAAAAATTCACTTATGGTAAAGGGCAACAGGAATTCGTGGATATCATGTAGGAGCTGCAACTGGTGGACTTAGGGATTATTGGTAATATCTTCACCTGGTGTAATGGGAAGCAATGTGGTGCTCATATCCTAGAGAGACTTCATAGGGTGCTCATGAAAACGTGGGGCCTGCATGCATTCTTTGAGCATTCCATCGTTCACCTGTGCTGGCTTGGGTCTGACCACTACTCTCTTCTAATTGATCTAGGTGGCAAAAAGTCTCTGGGGGCCAAGGGGAGGATCCAGTTTGAGAGTATTTAGCTGGACTTCCCTCAGTCAATTGGGGTTGTGCATCAAGAGTGGTGTAGGCACACGAGGGGCTATCAACTAAATTCCATCATTCTTTGGTTGCATTGAGGAAGTGGAGCAAAGCTGAAGTTCGAAACATTATTAACAGTGCAGAATTGGAGAGAAATATCAATGAGTTGCAGATAAAGGAATCACGTGTTGGGCTGGATGATGAGGAAAGCTCGCACCTTGGATGCAAGTCTGGCTTTCCACCGTGGCTACATTCATGAGGAAAGGTGGTGGTGGCAGAGAGTGAAGTTGCATTGGACACAGTTAGGGGATCGTAATTCTCACTCCTTTCATGTGGCGGCGACTACATGTGCAGGCAGAAATAACATTGCTCAGTTGAATGACGCTGAGGGAAAGGTAGCGGATACTTTAGAGAGCATCTGTGCCATCCTGTCACCTGTTTGTGAAGCGAAGTGGTGCTGCGCGGGCACGCACCTCTGCTGTTAATGTTTGTACCACGCACCAAATCAGTGAGGGATAAGCTACTCAGTTGATTAGCATGGTGACTAAGAGGGAAATCATGGCAGCTATCAGAGGCATTAGATAAAACAAAGCTCCTGGTATTGACGGGGTCACTGCTGAGTTTATCTAGGGTTACTGGACAATTACTCATAGTGACATCATTCGTGTAGTTCTCGCTTTCTTTGAGGGGAAGAAGATGTCAAAGTAGTGGAAGGATACACAGATTGTCCTGATTCCTAAGCGGCATGGTGCATGTAAACCAGAACACTTTTGGCCTATTAGCCTCCACAATGCCATCTACAAAGTGGTTGCAAGAATTTTAGTGGAGAGATTCAAACTGGTGATGCCTTCTATTATATCGTGCAAACAAGGAGCCTTCATTCTTGGATGTAGCATCTCTGATAATATATTCATCGCTAAGAAATGGCCTCCATAATGCATTCATGCACTACGAAGGTTGGGCTCATGGCAGTTAAAATTGACATGGAGCATGCATATAATAACGTCAAGTGGGATTTTGTGCTCGAGATGTTTAAGCTTATGGGTTTTTCGTCTGTGTGGTGCTAATGGATTGAGGCTTGCATTACTTATCAAAGATTCAGGATCCTAATTAATGGTGCTTATCTTCCTTGGGTGGAGGATCAACCTGGACTTCGGTAATGTTGCCCTCTATCACCTTACTTATATGCTATTATGACAGAATACCTGTCCTTGCTGGTGCATGACTATAAGACAAGGCAATTTCTTGGCTTTTGGTGCGGACAACATGCGCTGCTGATTTCATATTTGCTATACGTGGATGACGTCCTTTTATATGTGTCTGCAATGCGCGAGGCTGCACGTGCTGAGCGTAGAACCATGAATAAATTTAGCATTGCTGTGGGGTTGCATGTTAACTACTCTATGTCCAGTGTTTATTTCAGCAAGCTATGGGAGGAAGAAAATGAAAATTGTTGTGAGGAAACTAAGTATGGAGCGGGGCCATAACCTTACGTATCTTGGGGTTCCTATCACGGCTAATTGCCTTAAAAAGATTGACTTCAATTTCCTGATTCAGAAGATGGAAGCCCATGTTGCCAAATGGCAGATTCATCCACTTTCGCTAGCTGGTAGAGTTGCTTTGGTAACTACTGTTCTCAATGCTATCCCGAGCTACATTTTGAGCCACTGTGTTGTGCCAAAGGGGGTCATAGATGAGATCAATAGAAGGATTGGAAATTTCCTATGCTGTGGGGCAAGCAGCTCGCAAACGATTCACTATGTGTCCTAGGATATCGTCACCCTATCGAAGGCTGTAGGTGGACTCAGGCTATGGGACCTATGGACTTGGTAGTGTGTTCTACAAATGAAGCAATATAGGCGATAGCTAAGCTGCGAAGATAGCTTTGGGTGGATATTATGAGATGGAAATATACTGGTGCACATACAACTTCGAAGGCTCCTCGGGGAGCTTCTCATACATGCAGGCTCGTGCTTGAGGCTATGTCGAGTGTTATATCCAATTTTGTGTGGAGAATTGGCCATGAAAAGACAGCTAGGTTTGTAGAAGACAACTAGATGGGCTTCCTTCCTATTTGCTTATGGCCTACATTTATTAATATGAACACGGAGTGGCCGGCGAGTGTGGTTGAATGCATTACAGTGGCAGGTGTTTGGGACGAGGGAAAAATGCATGCCTGGGCTAGCGAACGTCTGTTTGATAGAGTGATGCCTCTTCCTTAGGCCTGGAAGTCTGGTCAAGATACTCTGATTCAGTCACACACAGAGATGGTGAGGTTGATAATGGGAGGCTCTACATGCTCTTGAGATGCAAAGCAGATGATGACATCAGGAAAAGAACTAAGAGGGATGCGGAAAGGATGAGGGAGGATATGGAAACTAAGAGTGCTGCCGAGGGTGCATGCCTTTCTGTGGCGCTTGGTGGGGGATCATCTCCCTACGATTGTTTGGATGGCATGGAGAAGGTTGCTTGATTGCAGTGGATACACGTGGGGGTGCAAATGAGGAGGAGTCTACGTAGCATGTTATATGGGAGTGCCCACACGCATAGAAGTTTTGGTGTGACCATTAGGTGTGCAAGGCCATGGTCACGCTCGGGCTTCCTAAGGGTGCGGGTGATGGGCTGGCATTTCTATAGTAGTTTTTGGAGTTCGTGGGCTCATCAGGGGTGAGACTTGGGGACGGCATGATGCATGCTGTTACATTGGCTTCCATTATGTACTACATATGGGAGAGAAGGAAGGCTAAGAGGCACAATGACTCCATGACCAATTATTGCATTATGTTGAGCAAGACTAAGATTGAGATAATTATAGTAGTAAAGCACTAGAACTTATAATCATCTATGTCCAGCAGGAACCCATGCAGCTCCTTTGAACTGCTTGTAGCCATTTGTGGGTCCCCCTACTGGTTGGATAAAAGTGAACTACGATGCTGCTATTGTGGAGGATATTGCTGGACTTGGCCTGGTAGTGAGAAACTACATGGGGAAGCCTTTATTGGTGGTTGGAAAAAGAGTTGTCTCACAGGCAGGCGAAGCTATGCAGGTTCAAGCGATGCTTGTGGCTTTTGATTTGTTAAGGGACACCCTTTCCCAGTATCACTCAGTGGAGGTTCAAACAGGTTCGATGTTAGCACTGCAGGAGATTCGCTCGCTCAACTCACACCCGCCCGTGGAGGGTCTTTTGCTAAGGCTATTAAGTACGTGTGGTACATGGAAGCGCTTAAAGTACAACATATTTACAGAGAGGGGAATGCACTAGCTGACTGGGTTGCGTGCACTGCCTGTTGCTCTGATTTTGAATAGGGATGGGGGTGCCCCTCCCCAATCCCCTCCTCAAATATCTGCTATTAGATTTCATGTTTGATCCTCTGAGAGAATCATTTGTTTGACTTTTTGTAAGGCTTATGCCTGTTTTTGAATTAAAAAAAAGAAGGAAAAAAAGAAATAGAAGAAGAAGAAGAGGAGAAGGAAGAAGAAGAAGTAGGAGAAGAAGAACAAGATGAAAAGGAAGAATAAAAAGAACAGATGAAGAAAAATAAGTAGTAGAAGAAGAAGAAGAAGAAGAAGAAGATGATGATGATGATGATGATGATGATGAAGAATAAGGAGGAGGAGAAGAAGAAGAAGAAGAAGAAGAAGAAGAAGAGGGAGAAGTGGAAGAAGATGAAGAAGGAGAAGAAGGAGAAGAAGTAGAAAAAGAAGAAAATTAAGAAGAAAAAGAGGAAGAAGAAAAAGTAGTAGTAGTAGAAGAAAAAGAAGAAGAAGAAGAAGAAGAAGAAGAAGAAGAAGAATAAGAAGAAGAAGAAAAAGAAGAAGAAGAAGAAGAAGAAGAAGAATAAGAAGAAGTAGAAGAAGAAGAAGTAGGAGAAGAAGAAGAAGAAGAAGAAGAGGAAGAAGAAGAAGAGAAAGAAGAAGATGAAGAAATCAAAAAAGAAGAGGAAGAAGAAGAAGAAGAACAAGACGAAGAAGAAGAAGAAGAAGAAGAAGAGGAAGAAGAAGAAGAAGGCAAAAAAGAAGAACGAAAAGAAGAAGAAGAAGAAGAAGAAGCAGAAGAAGAAGAAATTGAAGAAGAAGAAGAAGCTGAAGAAGAAGAGGAGGAAGAAGAAGAAGGAGAAGAAGAAGTAGAAGAAGTAAAAGGAGGAAGAAGAAGAAGGGAAAGAAGAAGAAGAAGAAGAATGGGAAAAAGAAGAACAAGAAGAAGAAGAAGAAGAAGAAAAAGAAGTGAAGAAGAAGAAGAAGAAAAAGAAGAAAAAGATGAGGAGGAGGAGGAGGAAGAAGAAGATGAAGAAAAGGAAGAAGAGGAAGAAGAAGGAGAAGAAGAAGAAGAGGAAGAAGAAGAAGAGGAGGAGGAAGAAGGAGGACGAAAAGAAAAAGAATGAGAAGAAGATGAAGAAGAAGAAGAAAAGGAAGAGGAAGAAGTAGAAGAAGAGGAAGAAGAAAAAGAAGAAGTAGAAGAAGAAGAATTAGAACAAGGAGAAGAAGTCAAAGAAGAAGAAGAAGAAGAAAAGGAAGAAGTGGAAGAAGAAGGAGAAGAAGGAGGAGAAGAAGAAGAAGAAGAAGAAGAATGGGAAGAAGGAGTAGGAGAAGAATAAGAATAATAATAACAGTAATAATAATAATAAGAAGAAGAAGGAGAAGAAGATGAAGAAGAAGAAGAAGAAGAAGTAGAATAAGAAAAGGAGCAAAAAGAAGAAGATGAAGAAGAAGAAATTTAAGTAGAAGAAGAAGAAGAAAGAAGAAGGAAAAGAAGAATAGGAGGAAGAGGATGCAGAAGAAGAAGATGTAGAAGAAGAAAAAGAAGTAGTAGAAGATGAAGAAGAAGGTGAGGAAGAAGAAGAAGAAGAAGAAGAATATGAATAAGAAGATGAAGAAGAAGAAGAAGAAAAAGAAGATAAATAATAATAATAATAATAATAAGAGGAAGAGAAAGAAAAGAAGAAGAGGAAGAAGATCTAGAAGAAGGATAAGAAGAAAAAGAAGAAGAAGAAGATGATGAAGAAGAAGAGGAAGAGGAACAAGAAGATGAAGAAGAGGAGGAAGAAGATGAAGAAGAAGAAGAAGAAGAAGGAGAAGAAGAAGAAGAAGAAGAAGAAGAAGAAGATGATAATGATGATTAAGAGGAAGAATAAGTAGAAGAGGAAGAAGAAGAAGAAGAAGAAGAGGAAGAAGAAGAAGAAAAAAAAGAAGAAGAAGAATGAGAAAAAGAAGAAGAAGGAGAAGAAGAAGAAGAAGAATTAGTGAAAGTAGTAGAAGAAAATGAACAACAAAAAGAGGAGGAAGAAAAAGAAGAATAAGAGGAGTAGGAGGAGGAAGAAGAACAAGAAGTAGTAGAAGATGATGATGAAGAAGTGGAAGAGGAAGAAGGAGACGAAGAAGAAGAAGAAGTCAGAGGAAGAACAAAAAGAAGAGGAAGAGGAAGAAGGAGAAGTTGATGAAGTAGAAGAAAAAAAAAGTAGAAGAAGAGGAAGAAGAATTAGTAGAAGAAGAAGGTGTAGAAGAAGAAGAAGAAGAAGAAGAAGGAGTGGAAGAAGTAGAAGAAGAATAGGAAGAGGAAGTAAAGTAAGAAGATGAAAAACAAGGAGAAGAAGGAGAAGAAGAATAAGAAGAAAAAGAAGAAGTAGAAGAAGAAGAAGAAGAAGAAGAAGAAGAAGGAACAAGAAGAAGAAGAAGAAGAAGAACAAGAATAAGAAGGAAAAGAACAATAAGAAGGATAGGAAGAAGTGTAAGATGATGACGAAGAAGAAGAAGATTAAGAAGAAGTAGTAGAAGAAGATGAAGAAGAAGTGGAAGAAGAGGAAGAAGTAGAAGAAGAAAAAGAGGAAGAAGAAGAAGAAGAGGAGGAAGGAGAATAGAAGAAAGGAAGAAGAAGAAGAAGAAGAAGACGAAGAAGAAGAAGAAGAAGAAGAAGAAGCAAAAGAAAAAAAAAGTAGAAGAAGAAGAAGAGGAGGAACAAGAAGAAGGCAAAGAAGAACAAGAAGAAGAAGAAGAAAAAAAAAGAAGAGGAAGAAGAGCAAGTGTGAGACAAAGGAGGAGAAGAAGTAGAAGAAGAAGAGGAGGAAGAAGAAGTTGGAGAAGAAAAAGGTGAAGAAGAAGAAGAAGAAGAAGAAAAATAAGAAGTTGAAGAAGAAGAACAAGAAGGAGGAGAAAAAGATGAAAATGAAGAAGAAGAAGAAGAAGTGGAAGGGGTTGATGTAGAAGGAGAAGAAGTGGAAGAAGGAGAAGGAGATGAAGAAGATGACTAAGAATAAGAAGAAAAAGATGAAAAAGGGGAAGAAGAAGAAAAAGGAAGAAGAAGGAGAAGAAGGAGAAGCAGTATAAGTACAAGAAGAACAAGAAGAAGACGAATAAGAAGAAGAAGAAGAAGAAGAAGAAGAGGGAGAAGAAGAAGAAGTGGAAGAAGAAGAGGAAGAAGAAGAAAGAGAAGAAGAAGAACAAGAAGGAGAAGAAGAAGATGAAGAAGAAGAAGAAGGAGAGGAAAAATAAGAAGAAGAAGAATAAGAAGACGAAGAAGAAGAAGAAGAAGAAGAAGAAGAAGAAAAGAAGAAGAAGAAGAAGAAGAAGAAAAAGTAGTAGTAGAAGAAGAAGAAGAGGAAGAAGAAGAAGAAGAAGACGAAGAAGAAGAAGAAGAAGAAGAAGAAAATAAAGAAGAAGAGGAAGCAAAAGAAGTAGAAGAAGTAAACAAAAAAGAAGAAGAAGATGAACAGGAAGATAAAAAAGGAGCAAAACAAGAAGAAGAAGA
>JAIUJO010000824.1:22500-25000 GCA_023846275.1 Vanilla planifolia | reverse complement strand
GAAGAAGAAGAAAATGAAGAAGGAGAAGAAGAAGAGAATGAAAAAGTGGAAGAAGAAGAAGAAGAAGAAGAAGAAGAAGAAGTAGGAGAATAAGAAGAAGAAGAAGGGGATGAAGAAGAACAAGTAAGAGGAAGAAGAAGAGGAGGAAGACGAAGAAGAAGAAGAAGAAGAAGAAGAAGAAGAAGAAAAAGAAGAAGAAGAAGAAGTAGAAGAAAAAAAAGAAGAAGAAGAACAAAAGGAAGTTGATGTAGTAGAAAAAGAACAAGAAAAAATGCCGAAGAAGAAGAAGAAGAAGAAGATGGAGAATTAAGAAGAAAAAGAAGAAGAAGAATAAGAGGTCGAAGAAGTAGAGGAGGAAGAGGAGGTGGAGGAAGAAGAAGTGGAAGAAGCAGATGAAGTAGAAGCAATAGTAGAAGAAGAAGAAGAAGAAGAAGTAAGAGGAAGAGCAAGAAGTAGAGGAAGAGGAAGAAGAAGTAGAAGAAGAAGGAGAGTAAAAATTAGAAGAAGTAGAAGGAGAAGAAGATCATGAAGAAGAAGGAGAACATGAAGAAGAAAAGGAAAAATATGAACAATAATAATAATAATGAAATAAAAATAATATTAACAATAAAAATGGTAATAATAATATTAATAATTATAAGAGGTAGAAGAGAAAGAACAGGAAAAAAAAGAAGAGGGAGAGGAAGGAAAGGAAGAAGAGAAAAAAGATGGAGAAGAAGAAGACGAAGAAGAAGAAGAAGAAGGTGATGATAAAGAATTAGAATAAGAAGAGCAGGAAGAGAAAGAAGAAGAGGAAGAAGAAAAAGAAGAAGAAGAAGAAGAAGACGAAGAAAAAGAGGAAGAAGAAGGAGAAGGAGAAGTGGAAGAGGAATAAGAAGAAGAAGAAGAAGAAGATGAAGAAGAAGAAGAAGGAGAAGAAGAAGAAGGTTAAGAAGAAGAAGAAGAGGGAAAAATGAAAAAGAAGAAGAGGAAGAAAAAGAAGAAGAAGAGGAAGAAGAAGAAGATGAAGATAAAGAAGAGGAAGAAGAAGATGTGGAAGAGGTAGAAGCCGAAGAAGAAGAAGAATGATAAGAAGAGGAGGAGGAGGAACAAAGAGAAGTAGGAGAAGAAGAAGGCGAAGAAGAAGAAGAAGAACGATAAGTTGAAGAAGAGTAAGAAGAAGAAGAGGAAGAAGAAGATGAAGAACAAGAAAAGAAGTAGGAGAAGAAGAAGAAGTGAAGAAGAAGAAGAAGATGAAGAAGTAGAAGAGGAAGAAAAAAAGAAGAAGATGAGGAGGAGGAGGAAGATGAAGAAGAAGGAGAAGAAGAAGAAGAAGAAGAAGTGGAGGAGGAGGTAAAAGAAGAAGAAGAAGAAGTAGAAGAAGAAGATGATGCAGAAGAGGAAGAACAAAAAGAAGTAATAAGAAGAAGTAGAAGAAGAGGAAGAGAATGAAGTAGAAGAAGAAGAAAAAGAAAAAGAAGAAGTAGAAGATGAAGAAGTAGATGAAGAAGAAGAAGTAGAAGTTACAGAAGAAGAAGAAGAAGAAGAAGAGGAAGAAAAGGAAGAAGAGGATAGAGATGGAGAAGAGGAAGAATAAGAAAAAGAAGAAGAAGAAGAATAAGAAGGAGAAGAAGAAGAAGAAGACGAAGGAGAAGAAGAAGAAGAAGGAAAAGAAGAAGAAGAAGACGAAGAAGAACCTGGAGAAGAAAAAGAAGAAGAAGAAAGAAAGTAAGAAGAAGAAGAAGAAGATAAGGAAGAAGAATAAGAAGTAAAAGAAGATGGAGGAGAACAGGAAGAAGAAGAAGAAGAAGATGAAGAAGAAGAATTAACAAGAGTAAGAAGAAGAAGAAGGGCAAGAGGATAAGGAAGAAAAAGATTCTGAAAAATAAGAAGATGAAGAAGAAGAAGAAGAAGTGAAGAAGAAGAAGAAGAAGAAGATGAATATGAATAAGTAGAAGGAGAAGGAGGAGAAGAAGAAGAAGAAGAAGAAGATGATGATGATGAAGACATAGAAGAGGAAGAAAAGGTAGAAGAGGAAGAAAAAGGAGAAGAAGGAGAAGAAGAAGAAGAAGAAGTCGAAGAAGAAGTTGGAGAAGAAGAAGAAGAAGAAGAAGAAGAAAAAGAAGAAGAAGAAGAAGGAAAAGAAGAAGAAGAATTAGAAGAACAACAAAAGGAAGAAGAACTGGAACAAGAAGAAGAAGGGGAAGAGGAAGAAGAAGAGGAGGAAAAATAGGAAGAAGAAGAAGAAGAAGAAGAAGAGGAAGAAGAAGAAGATGTGGAAGAAGAACAAGAAGGAAAAGAAGAAGAAGAAGAAGAAGAATAGGAAGAAGAAGAAGAATAGTTAGAAGAAGTAGAAGAAGAAGATGAAGAGGAAGAAGAAGATGAAGAAGAAGAAGAAGTGGATGAGAAATCAGAAGTAGAAGAAGAAGAGGACAAGGAAGAAAAAGTTGCAAAAGAAGAAGAAGGTGAAGAACAAGAAGAAGAAAAACAAGTAGAAAAATATGAAGTAGAAGAAGATGAA
>JAIUJO010000824.1:5000-7500 GCA_023846275.1 Vanilla planifolia | reverse complement strand
AATCATAATCATAATAATACTGATAAGAAGAAGAAGAAGAAGAAATGGAGGAGTCAGAAGATGAAGAAGAAGAAGAAAAGAAAGAAGCAAAAGCAGAATAAGAAGAAAAAGAAGAAGAAAAGAAGAAGAAAAAAAAGAAGAAAAGGAAGAAAAACAAGAAGAAGAATAGGAGGGGGGAAGAAGGGGAAGAGGATGAAGAAGGAGAAGATAATTATGAAGAAGTAGAAGAAGAAGACGAAGTAATAGTAGTAGCAGTAGAAGAAGAAGAAGAAAAAGAAATTGAAGAAGAGGAAAAAGAAGCAAAGAAGAATAAGAAGTAGTAGAAGAAAAAGATGAAGATGAAGAAGAAGAAGAAGAAGAATAAGAACAAGATGAAGAAGAAGCAAGAGGAAGAAGATGAAAAGAAAGAACAAGAAAAAGAATAAGAAGAAGTAGAAGAAGAAATAAGAGATTAAGTAAAAGAAGCTGAAGAAGAGGAACAAGAAGAAGAAGAATGAGAAGAAGTAGAAGAGGAAGAAAAAGAAATAGTAAAAGAAGAAGAAGAAGAAGAATAAGAAGAAGAAGAGGAAGTGGGAGAAGAAGAAGTAGTAGATGAAGAAGGAGGAAAAGAAGAGGAAGAAGAAGTAGAAAAAGAAGAATTAGAACTTGTAAGAGGAAGAAGAAGTAGTTAAAAAAAGAAGAAGAATGAGAAGATGTAGGAGAAGTAGGAAAGTTGTAGAACAGGAAGAAAAAGAACGATAAGAAGACGAAGAAAAAAAAAGGAGAAGAAGAAGATTAAGAAGGAGAAGAGGAAGAAGAAGGAGAAGAAGAAGAAGAAGTAGAAAAAGAAGAAAAACAAGAAGTAGAGGAAGAAGAAGAAGATGAAGAAGATGAACAATAGGAAGAGAAAGTAGAGGAAAAATAATAAGAAGAAGAAGAAGAGGAAGAGGAAGAGGAAGAAGAAGAAGAAGAAGATGAAAAAGAAGAAGAAAACGAAGAAGAAAATGAAAAAGAAAAAGAAGAAGAAGAAGAAGAAAAAAAAGAAGAGTAAGAAGAAGAAGAAGAAGAAGAAGATGATGATGATGAAGTAAGAAGAAGAAGTTGGAGAAGAAGAATAAGAAGTAGTAGTAAAAGAAGATAGACAAGAGGAAGCAGTAGGAGAAGATGAAGAAGAAGAAGTTGAAGAAGAAGATGATGAAGAAGAAGAAGAAGAATAAGGAGTTGTAAAAGGAAGAAGAAGAAGAAGAAGAAGAAAAGAAGAAAAAGAATAAGAAGAAGAAGAAGATGAAAAAGAAGTAGGAGAAAAAGAAGATGATGAAGAAGAAGAAGGAGAAGATGTAGTTGTTGTATCTGTAGTACAAGAAGAAGCTGAATGAGAAGAGGATGAAAAGGAAGAGAAGCAGAAGAAGTAGGAGAAGAATAAGAATAAGAAGAAGCAGAGGAAGAGTAGAAAAGAAGAAGAAGATTATGATGATTATGAAGCTGTAAGAAGTGCAAGTCGAAGAAGAAGAAGAAGAAGAAGTAGGAAAAGAAGAAGAAGAGGAAACAGAAGAAGTAGGAGTAAAAGAAGTAGCTAAAGTAGAAGAAGAAGAAGAAGAAGAAGAGGAAGGAGAAGAAGAAGAAGAAGAAGAAGAAGAAAAATAATGAGAAGAAGAAAATTAAGGAGGAGGAGGAGGAGGAGGAGATGAAGGAGAAGATCGCGAAGAAGTAGCAGAAGAAGAACAGGAAGAAGAAGAAGAAGAAGAAGAAGAAGAAGAAGAAGAAGAAGAGGAAGAGAAGCAGAAGAAGAAGAAAAGGGAGAAGTGGAGGAAAATGTAGAAGAAAAGAAGAAGAAGAAGAAGAAGAAGAAGAAGAAGAGGGAGAAGTAGAAGAAGAAGAAGAAGAAGAAGAAGTAGAAGAAGAAGGAGTATAAAAAGAATAGGAAGAAGAAGAAGAAGAAGTAATAAGAAGAAGAGGAAGAAGTAGAAGAATAAGGAAAATAAGAAGAAGAAGCAGAAGAAGAAAAAGGTGTAGAGGAGGAAGAAGAAGAAGAAGAAGAAGAAGATGAAGAAGAAGAAGGTGAAGAAGAAGAAGAAGAGGAAGAAGAAGAAGAAGTAGGAGAAGAAGAAGAAAGCGAAGAAGAAGAAGAAGAAGAAGAATAAGTGGAATAAGGAGAAGGAGAAGAAAAGGATGATAAAGATCTAGAAGAAGAGAAAGTAAAAGAAGAAGATGAAGAAGAAGAAGAAGAAGAAAAAGATGAGGAAAAAGAAGAAGATGTAGATGAAGAAGAAGATAAATTCGTAGAAGAAGAAGGGGCATAGGATGAAGAAGAAGAAAAAGAAGAAAAGAAAGTGGAAAGAAAAGAAAAGGAAGAAGAAGGAGAAGAAGTAGAAGTAGAAGATGGCAGAGAAGAAGAAGAAGAAGAAGAACTAAAAGAGGAAGAGGAAGAAGAAGAAGAAGGAGAAGAAGAAGAGTAAGAAGAAGTAGAAGAAGAAGAAAATGAAGAAGTAGAAGAAGAAAAAGAAGTAAGTGGAGGAAGAAG
>JAIUJO010000758.1:280000-292500 GCA_023846275.1 Vanilla planifolia | reverse complement strand
AAGAAGAAGAAGAAGAAAAAGAAGGAGAGGAAACAGAAGTAGAAGAATAAAAAGAAGGAGAAGAAGAAGAAGATGAAGATGAAGATGATGATGATGATAACGGAGGAGAAGAAGAATAAGAAGAAGAACAAGAAGAAGGTGAAGAAGAACGAGAAGAAAGGAAAGAAGAAGAAAAAAAGGAAGAATAAAAAGATGATGATGAAGAAGAATACGAAGTGAAGAAGAAGAAGATGAAGATAAAGAAGAAGAAGAAGAGGAAGAAGAAGAAGAAGAGGAAATTGAAGAAGAAGAAGACGAAGAAGAAGAAGAAGAAGAAGAAGTAGTAGAAGAAGAAGAAGAAGAAGAAGAAGAAAAGGAAGAAGAATAAGAAGCAGTAGAAGAAGAAGAAGAAGAGGTAGGAGTAGAAAAAGAAGAAAAAGACGAAAGAGAAGAAGAAGAAAAGGAAGAAGAAGAAGATGATGATGAAGAGGAAGAAGTAGAAGAAGAAAGAGACGAAGACGAAGAAGAAGAAGAAGAAGAAGCAGAAGAGGAAGAAGAAGAAGAAGAAGAAGAAGAGTAGAAAAAAGTAGTAGTAGAACTACAAGACGAAGAAGACGAGGAAGAAGAAGAAAGAGATGATGATGATGAAGAATAAGAAGAGGAAGAAGAAGAAGATGAAGAGGAATATAAAGAAGAAGAACAAGATGATGATGATGAAGAGGTAGAAGAATAAGAAGAAGAAGAAAAAGAAGAAGCATAAAATGATGAAGAAGAATAAGTAGAAGCAGACAAAGAAGAAGAAGGTGGAGAAGTAGAAGAAGAAGGTGAAGAAGAAAAAGAAGAAAGAGTAGAAGAAGAAGAAGAAGAAGAAGAAGAAGAAGAAAAAGAAGAATAAGAAGTCGAAGAAGAAGAAGAGGAATAGGAAGAGTGAGAAGAGGAGGTAGGGGAATAACATGAAGATGAAGAAGAAGAAGAAGATGATGAGGACGATTAATAAGAAGAAATAATGGAAGAAGAAGAAGAATTAGTAGAAGAAGAAGAAGATGAAGAGGAAGAAGAAGAAGAAGAAGAGAAAGAAGAAGTTGTAACAGTAGTAGTAGTTGTAGTAGTAGAAGAAGAAGAAGAAGATGAAGAGAAAGAAGTGGACGAAGAAGAAGAAGAAGAACAGGAAGAAGAAGAGGAAAAATAAGAAGAAGAAGATACAAAAGAAGAAGAAGAAGAAGAAGAAGAAGAAGAGGAAGAAGAAGAAGAAAAAAAATAAGTCAAAGATGATAAATAAGAAGAAAAATTGGAGGAAGAAGTAAAAGAAGAAAAAAAAAGAAGAGGAAGTAGACAAAGAAGAAGAAGAAGTTGAAAAAGAAAAAAAGAACAAGAAGAAGGAGAGGAAGAAGAAGATGAAGAAGATGAAAAAGATGAACTTGAAGAAGATGAAGAGGAAGAGAAAGAAGAAAAAGGAGTAAAAAAGAAAAGAAGAAAGAAAAAGAAGATGAAGAGGTAGAAGATGTTGAAGAAGAAAAAGAAGAGGAAGGTGAAGAAGTTGAAGAAGAAGAAGAAGAAGTAGTAGAAGTGGGAGATGTAGAAGAAGATGTAGACGAAGAAGAAAAAGAAGAAGAAGAAGAAGAAGAGGAAGAATAAAAATATGAAGAAGAAGAAGATGATGAAGAAGAAGAAGAGGAAGAAGAAGAAGAAGAAGAAGAAGAAGATAGAGGAGAAGAAGGCTAAGAAGAAGAAGAAACAGGAGAAGTAGAAGTAGTAGAAGAAGAAGCAGAAGAAGAAGATGAAGAAGAAGAAGAAGAAGAAGAAGAAGAAGTTGAAGAAGAAGAAGAAGAAGAAAATGATGATGATGATGATGACGATGAACAAGCAGAAGGAGAAGAAGAAGAGGAAGAAGAAGAGAAAGAAGAAGAAGAAGAAGAAGAAGAAGAATTGGAAGCAGAAGTAGAAGAAGAACAAGATGGTGAAGAGGGGCAACAAGAAAAAGAAGAAGAAGAGAAAGAAGAAAAAGAAGAAGTAGAAGAAGAAGAAGAGGAAGAAGAAAAATAATAATAAAAAGAGGAAGATGATGACGATGATGAAGAAGAAGATGTAGAAGAAGAGGAAGAAGAAGTAGAAGAAGAGGAAGAAGAAGAAGAAGAAGAAGATGAAGAAGAAGAAGAAGAAGAAGTAGAAGAAGAAGAGAAAGGATAAACAATGGATGAAGAAGAAGAAGAGGAGGAGGAGGAAGAAGAAGAAGAGGAGGAGGAGGAGGAGGAAGAAGAAGAAGAAGAAGAAGAAGAAGAAGAAGATGATGATGATGAAGAAAAAGAAGAAGAAGAAAAAGATGATGAAGAAGAAGAAGAAGAGCATGAAGAAGAAATAGAAGAAGAGAAGAAGAAGAAGAAAAAGATTATGAAGAAGAAGACGAAGACGTAAAAGTAATAGTAGTAGATAAATAACAATAAGAAGAAGAAGAATAAGAAGATGAGGAAGTAGACGAACATGAAGAATAAGAAGAAGATGAAGAAGAAGAAGTAGAAGAAGAAAAAGAAGATGATGAAGATGAAGAAGAAGAAGAAGAAGAAGAAAAGAAAGAAGAAGAATAAGAAAAGGAAGATGAAGAGGAATTAGAAGAAGTAGAAGAAGACAAAGGAGAAGAAGAACAAAAACTTGAAGAAGACGAACTAGAAGAAGAAGAAGAAGAAGAAGAAGAAGATGAAGAAGAAAAAGTTGAGATGGAAGAAGATGATGAAAAAGAAGCAGGGAAGGATGAAGAGTAAGATAAAGAAGAAGAATAAGAAGAAGAAGAGGAAGAAGAAGAAGAAGAAGAAGAAGAAGTGGAAGGCGAAAAAGAAGAAGAAGAAGATAATGATGACGAAGAAGAGGAAGAAGAAGAAGAAGAAGAAGAAGGAGAAGAAGAAGACGAGGGAGAAGAAGAAGAAGAGGAAGAAGAAAAAGAATAAGAAGAAAAAGATGAAGAACAAGAGAAGGGGAAGAAGAAGAAGAAAAAGAAGAAGAGAAGAAGAAGATGAAGAACTGAAAGAAGTAGAATAAGAAGAACAAAAAAGGGAAGAAGAACAAGAAGAAAGAGAAGAAGAGGAAGAAGAAGAAGAAGAACAAGAAGAAGATGGACAAGATGATGAGGAAGAAGAAGAAGAAGATGATGATGATGATGATGATGAAGAAGAAGAAGAAGAATAATAAGAAGAAAAACAAGAAGAGGAAGTAGAAGGGGAAAAAGAAGAAGATGAAGAAGAAGAAGAATAAGATGATGCTGATGAAGAATAAGAAGTATAAGAAGAAGATGATAAAGATAAAAAGGAAAAAGAAAAAGAAGAAGAGGAATAAAAAGAAGATGAAGAAGAAGGAGACGAAGAAGAATTTGAAGAAGTAGAAGAAGAAGAAGAGGAAGCAAAAGAAGAAGAAGAAGAAGAAGCAAAAGAAGAAGAAATGCAAGAAGCAGAGCAAGAAGAAGAAGAAGAAGATGATGATGAAGAGGAAGAAGAAGAAGAAGAGAAGATGATGAAGAAGAAGAATAAAAAGAAGGCAAAAATGAAGAAGAAGATGAAGAAGAAGAAGAAGAAGAAGAAAAAGAAGAAGAAGAAGAAGAAGAAGAAGAATTAGAAGCAGAAGAAGAAAAAAGGAAGAAGAAGAAGATGAAGAAGAAAAAGAGTAGAAGAACTAGAAGAATAAGAAGAACAAAAAAAAGCAAAAGGACAAGAACAGAAAGAAGAAGTAGAGGAAGAAGTAGAAGAACTAGGAGATGATGATGATGATGAAGAGTAAGAAGAAGAAGAAGAACATGAAGAAAAAGATGAAGAAGAAACAGAGGAAGAAGAAGAAGAGGAAGAAGTAGAGGAAGAAGAAGAGAAAGAAGAAGAAGAAGAAGAAGAAGAAGAAGGAGAAGAAGAAAAAGAAGAAGGCAATGAAGAAGTTGAAGAAGAAGAAGTTGAAGTGGAAAAAGAAGAAGAAGTTGAAGTGGAAAAAGAAGAAGAAGATGAAGAGGAAGAAGAAGATGATGAAGAAGATGAAGTTGTTAAAGAAGAAGAAGCTGAAGATGGAGTAGAAAAAGAAGAAGAGGGAGAAGAAGAAGTGAAGAGGAAGAAGGTGATGATGAAGAAGAAGAAGTAGTGAAAGATGATGATGAAGAAGAAGAAGAAGAATAAGAAGAGGAAGAAGAAGAAGAAGAAGAAGAGTTAAAATAAGAGAAAGTTGAAGAAGTAGAAGAAAAAGAAGAAGAAGAAGAAGAATAGGAAGAAGTGGAAGAAGTTGAAAAGGAAGATGTGGAAGTAGAAGAAGAAGAAGAAGATGAAAAAGATGCAGAAGAAGCTAAAGAAGAAGAAGAAGAAGATGAAGAAAATGTAACCCAAGAATAGGATGAAGAAGAAGAAGAAGAAGAAGATGATGATGATGATGATGAAGAGGAAGATAAAGAAGAAGAAGTAGAAGAAAAAGAGGAAGAAGAAGAAGAAGAAGAAAAAGATGAAGAGGAAGAAGAAGAAGAAGAAGAAGGAGAAGATGAAGAAGAAGAAGAAGAAGAGGAAGGAGAAAAAGAAAAAAAAGTAGAAGAAAAAGAAGAAGAAGAAGAGGAATTAAAGGAAGAAGAAGATGATGAAGCAAAAGAAGAAGAGCAAGAAGAAGAGGATGAAGAAGAAGAAGAAGAGGAAGAAAAAGAAGAAAATGAAGAGGAAGAAGTTGAAGAAGTACAAGATGAATAAGAAGAAGATGATGAAGAAGCTGAAGAAGTGGAAGAAGAATAATAATAAGAAGAAGAAGTGAATATTGAAGAAGAAAATTAGGAAATAGAAGAAGAAGAAGATGATGATGACGAAGAAGAGGAAGAAGAAAAAGAAGAAGAAGAAGAAGAAAGTGAAGCAGAGAAAAAAAGGAGAAGAAGAAGAAAAAGAAGAAGAAGAAGAGGGAGAGGAAGAAGAAGATGAAGGCAAAGAAGAAGAAGAAGACGAAGAAGATGAAGAAGATGAACAAGAAGAAGGAGAAGAAGAAAAACTGGAAGAAGAAGAAAAAAGAAAAGAATAAGATGAAGAAGAACAAGAAGGAGGAGGAAAGGAAGAAGAAGAAGAAGAAGAAGATGAAGAAGAAGAAGAAGAAGATGAAGAAGAAGAAGAAGAAGAAGACTAAGAAGTAGAATAAGATGAAAAAGAAGAAGAAGAAGAAGAAGAAGAAAAAGAACTGGAGAAGAAGAAGAAAAAGAACAAGAACAAGAAGCGGAAGAAAAAGAAGAAGAAGAAGAAGAAGAAGAAGAAGAGGAACAAGAAGAAGAAGATGTTGAGGAAGAAGATAAAGAATGTGAAAAAGAAGGAGAAGAAGATGCTGAAGAAGAAGAGAAGATGATGAAGAAGACGATGGAAATGAAGAAGAAGAAGAAGCAGAAGAAGGAGAAGCAAAAGAAGAAGAATGAGAATAAGAAGATGAAGATGAAAAAAAAGTAGATAAAGAAGAAGAAGAAGATAAGGAGCAAGATCAAGAAGAAGAAGTAGAGGAAGACGAAGATGAATTTGTAGAAGAAGAAGAAGAAAAAGAAGAAAAAGAAAAAGAAGAAGAAGATGATCACAAAGAAGAAGAAGAAAATGAAGAAGAAGAAGAAGAAGAAGAAGAGGAAGAAGAAGAAAGTGAAGGAGAAGAAGAAGAATAAAGAGAAGTAGAAGAAGAAGAAGATGAAGAAGAAGAAGAAGGAGATGAGAAGATGATGCATGATACGAAGAAGAAGAAGAAGAAGAAGAATAAGAAGTAGAAGAAGTAGAAGAAGTAGAAGAATAATAAGAAGAAGATGATGAAGAACTAGAAGAAGAAGAAGACGAAGAAGAAGAGGATGATGATGAAGAAGTAGTAGAAGAAAATGATGGAGTAGAAGAAGTAGAAAAAAAGGAAAAATAGGAAGTGGAAAGAAGAAGATGAAGAAGGCAGAAAAGTAGAGGAAGAAGAAGAAGACGGAGAACAAGCAGAAGAAGAAGAAGAAGAAGAAGAGGAAGAAGATAAAGAAGACGGATAAGTAGAAGAAGATGAAGAAGAAAAAGAAGAAGAATTAGAAGAAGTAGTAGAAGAAGAAGAAGAAGAAGTATAAGAAGAAGAAGAAGAAGGGGATGAAGAAGAAGAAGTAGAAGAAGAAGAAGAAGAAGGGGAAGAAAGAGAAGAAGAAGAAGAAGAAGAAGAAGAAGAAGAAGAAGAAGAAGAAGTAGAAGTAGAAGAATATCTAAAAGAGGAAGTAGAAGAAGAAGAAGAAGAAGAAGAAGAAGAAAAAGAGGAGCAAGAAGTAGAAAAAGAACAAAATGAAGATGTACAAGTTTCAAAAGTAGAAGAAGAAGAAGATGATGAAGAAGAAGCTGAAGAAGGCAAAGAACAAGAAGAAGAAGAAGAAGAACTTGAAGAACAAGAAGAAGGAGAAGGTTCAGAAGAAGAAGAAGAAGAAATAGAAGAAGAAGAAGATGATGATGAAGAAGAAGAGGTAGAAGAAGAACAAGAAGAAGACGAAGAAAGAGAAGAAAAAAATGAAAAAGAAGAAGGTGAAGAAGAAGCAAAAGAAGTAGAAGGGGAAGAAGAAGAAGATGAAGGAAAAGAAGGAGAAGAAGAAGAAGAAGAAGGTGAAGAAGAGGAAGAAGAAAAAAAGGAAGAAAAAGAAAAAGAAAAAAATAAGATGATGATGAAGAAGAAGGAGGACAAAAAGAAGTATAAAAAGAAGAAGAAGAAGAAGAAGAAGCAGAAGAAGTAGACGAAGAAGAAGAAGAAGAAGTAGAGGAAGAAGACAAAGAAGAAGAAGTAGAAGAAAAAGAACAACTAGAAGAAGGAGAAGACGAAGAAGAAGAAGAAGAAGAAGAAGAAGAAGAAAAAGAAGAAGACGAAGAAGAAGAAGTGGAAGAAGAAGAAGTTGATGATGAGGAAGAAGACGAAGAAGTAGAAAAAGAAATAGAAGAAGATGAAGTTGAAGAAAAAGAAGAAGAAGAAGATGAAGAAGAAGAAGAACAAGAAGAGGAAGATGAAGAAGATGATGAAAAGGAAGAAGAGAAAGAAGAAGAAGAGGAAGAAGAAGAAGAAGAAGAATAAGAAAAAGAGAAGAAGAAGAAAAGGAAGCATAAGAAGAAGAAGAAGAACAAGAAGAACAAAAAGAAGAAGAAGAAAAATAAGAAGAAGAAGAAGAAGAAGAAGATAATGAGAATGAAGTTGAAGAAGAAGAAGAAGAAGAGGAAGATGAACAAGAATTAGAAGAAGAAGATTGTGATAATGAAGAAGAAAGTGAGGAAGAAGAAGAAGAAAGAGAAGAAGGGGAAGAAGAAGAAGGAGATGAAGAAATGAAGTAAGATAAGAGGAAGAAGAAGAAGAAGAACAAAAAGAAGAAGAAGAAGAACAAGATGAAGAAGAAGAAGAAGGAGAAGAATAGGAAGAAGAAGAAGATGTAGAACTAAAAGAAGAATAAAAAGAAGAAGAAGAAGAAGAAGAAAATGATGAAGGAGAGGAAGACGTAAAAAAAGAAGGAGAATAAGAAGAGGAAGAAAAAAGAGGAAGAAGAGGTAGAAGAACAAGATGAATACAAAGAAGAAGAAGAGGAAGAAGGAGAGGAAGAGGGAGAGGAAGAAGAAGAAGAAGAAGAAGAAGAAGAAGAAGAAGAAAAGAAGAAGTGGAAGAAGAAGGATAAGTAGAAGAAGTTGAAGAAGAAGAAGAAGTAGATGAAGGAGAAAAAGAAGATCAAGAAGAAGTAGGAGAAGAAGAAGAAGAAGAAGAAGAAGAAGAAGGACAAGAAGGAATAGACGGAGAAGAACTAGAAGAACAAGAAGAAGAAGAAGATGAAGAAGAAAGAGGAGGAGAAGAAGAAGAAGAAGAAGAAGAAGAGGTAAAAGAAGAAAAAGAAGAAGAAGAACAACAATGTGAAGAAGAGGAAGAAGAAGATGAAAAGGAGAAGAAGAAGAAGAAGAAAAAAATAAGAAGAAGAAAAAGATAAGAAAGAAGAAGATGATGAAGAAGAAGAAGTGGAATTAGAAGAAAAAAAGAAGAAGAAGAAGATGGGGAAGAAGAAGAAGAAGAAGAAGAGGAAGAAGCAGAAGATCATGTAGAAGAAGAAGTAGAAGATGAAGAAGAAGAAGAAGAAGAAGAAGAAGAAGATGATGGTGATGATGAAGAAGAAGAAGAGGAGGATGAAGAAGAGGAAGAAGAAGAGGAAGAAAAAGAGGAAGAAGAAGAAGAAGAAGAGGAAGAAGAAGCGGAAGAAGATGAAGAAGAAGAAGAGGAAGAAGTAGTAGAAGAGGATGAAGAAGAAGAAGAAGAGGAAGAAGAAGAAGAAGAAGAAGAAGAAGAAGAAGATGATGAAGAAGTAGTAGTAGAAGATGAAGAAGAGAAAGAAGAAGATGAAGAGGAAGAAGAAGAAGAGGAATTAGAAGAGGAAGAAGAAGAAGAAGAAGAAGAAGAAGAAGAAGTGGAAGAAGGAGAAGATGAAGAGGAAGGAAAGGAGGAAGAAGAAGAAGAAAAGGAGGAAGAAGAAGAGGAAGATGAAGAGGAAGAAGAAGAACAAGAAGTAGAAGAAGAAATAGAAGAAGGAAAAGAAGAAGAAGAAGAAGGAGGAGGAGGCGAAGAAGAATAAGAAGAAGAAGAAGAAGAAGCAAAAGCAGAAGAAGAAGAAGAAGAAGAAGTAGAAGACAAAGAAGAAGAAGAAGAAGAAGAAGAAGAAGAAACAATAGAAAAAGAAGAAGAAGAGGTAGAAGAATAAGAAGACGAAAAAGGAGAACAAGAAGGAGTGGAAGAAGAAGAAGAAGGAGGAGAAGAAGAAGAAGAAGAAGAACATGATAAAGAAGAGGAAGAGGGAGATGAAGATGGAGAAGAAGAGGGAGAAGAAAAAGAAGAAGAGGAGGAGGAAGAGGAAGAAGAAGAAGTACAAGAAGAAGTAGAAGAAGAAGTATAAGAGGAATTAGAAGGAGAAGGGAAAAAATAACTGGTAGCAAAAGAAGATTAAAATGAAGAAGTTGAAGAAGAAGAAATAGAAGAAGAAAAAGATGAAGAAGAAACTAAAGAAGAAAAAGAAGAAGAAGAAGAAGAAGAAAAATTAGAGAAGAAAAGAAGAAGAAGACGAAGAAGAAGAAGAAATAGTAGTAGTAGAAGAAGAAGAAGAAGTAGAAGACATAGAATATGAAGAAGAGGAAGAAGAAGAGGAAGATGAAGAAGTGGAAGAAGAAGAGGAAGAAGAAGAGGAAGAAGAAGAAGGGGAAGAAGAAGAAGAAGAAGAAGAAGAAGAACAAGGAGAAGGAGAAGAAGAAGAAGAAGAAAAAAGAAGAAGTAGAAGAAGGAGAAGAAGAAGAAGATGAGGAAGAAGAAGAAGAAGAAAAGGGAAATGAAAAAGAAGATGAATAGGAGGAAGAGGAAGGACAAGAAGATGAAGAAGAAGAAGAAAAAAAAAGAAGATAAGGAACTAGAAGAAGAAGATGAAAAGAAGAAGAAGATGAAGAGGAAGAAGAAGAAGAAGAAGAGGAAATAGAAGAAGAAGATGGATAAGAAGAAAATGAAGAAGAAGATGATGAAGAGGAAGAAGTTCATGAAGAAGAAGAACAAGATGAAGATGAAAAAGCTAATGATGAAGAAGAAGAAGAAGATGATGATGAAGAAAAAGAAGAAGAAGGAGAAGAAAAGAAGAGAAAGAAGAAGAAGAAGAAGAAGAAGAAGAACATGATGAAGTGGAATTAGAAGAAAAAGAAGAAGAAGAAGAAGAAGAAGAAGAAGAGGAAGGAAAAGAAGAAGAAAAAGAAGAAGAAGAAGAGGAAGAAGAAGAAGATGATGAAGAGGAAGTAGAACAACAACAACAAGAAGAAGAAATAGAGGAAGAAGAAGAAGAAGGGGGACACGAAGAATAGGAAGAAGAAGAAGATGCAAAAGCAGTTCAAGAAGAAGAAGAAGAAGAAGAAATAGAAAAAGAAGAAGAATTAGAAGAAGAATAAGACGAAGAAGGAGAACAAGAAGGAGAAGAAGAAGAAGAGGAAGAAGAAGAACAAGAAGAAGTAGAAGAAGAAAAATAAGAGGAAATAAAAAGAGAAGGAAAAAAATAATTGGAAGCTGAAGAAGAAGTAGAAGAAGAATTGGAAGAAGTGAAAGAAGATTAAAATGAAGAAGTTGAAGAAAAAGAAGAAGAAGAGGAATAAAAGATGAAGAAACTGAAGAAGAAGAAGAAGAAGAGGAAAAAGAAGAAAAAGAAGAAGAAGAAAAAAAGAAGATGAAGAAAAGAAGAAGAAGAAGAAGAAGAACAAGGAAAAGAAGAAGAAGATGAAGAAAAAGAAGAAATAGATGATGAAGAAGAAGTAGAAGAAGAAGAAGAAGAAGAAGTGGAAGAAGGAGAAGAAGAAGAAGAAGAAGAAGAAGAAGAAGATGAGGAAGAAGAAGAAGAAGAAGAAAAGTGAAAAGAAGAAGATGTATAGGTAGAAGAGGAAGATGTTGATGAAGAAAAAGAGGAAGATGAAGAAGAAGTTGAAGAAGAAGAGTAGGGAGAACATGGAGAAGAAGAAGAAGAAGAAGAAGAAGAAGGAGAAGAAGAAGAAGAAGAAGAAGATGAAGAAGAAGGGGAAGAACGAGAAGGAGAAGAAGAAGAAGAAGAAGGGGAAGAACGAGAAGAAGAAGAAGAAGAAGAAGAAGTTGAAGAAGATGATGAAAATGAAAAAGAGAAAGAAGAGGAAGAGGAAGAAGAAGAAGAAGAAGAAGAAGAAGAAGAAGAAGTTGGAGAAGATGATTAAAATGAAAAAGAGAAAGAAGAGGAAGAGGAAGAAGAAGAAGAAGAAGAAGAAGAAGTTGGAGAAGAAGAAGAAGAAGAAGAAGATGGAGATGAAGAAGAAGAAGAAGAAGAAGAAAATAAGAAGAATAAGATGTTGAAGAACTAAAGGAAGAAGAAGATGAAGAAGAAGAAGAAGAAGAAAATGATGAAGGAGAAGAAGACATAGAAAAAGAAGAAGAATAAGAAGAGGAAGAAGTAGACGAAGAAGAAGTAGAAGAACAAGAAGAAGACAAAGAAGAAGAAAAAGAAGATGGAGAGGAAGAAGAAGAAGAAGAAGAAGAAGAAGAGGAAGAAGAAGGATAAGTAGAAGAAGATGAAAAAGAAGCAGAAGAAGTAGACGAAGAAGATGAAGAAGATCAAGAAGAAGTAGGAGAAGAAAAGAAGAAGAAGAAGAAAAAGAAGAAGAAGAAGAAGAAGAAGGAAAAGAAGAAATAGAAGGAGAACAACTAGAAGAAGAACAATAGGAAGAAGAAGACGAAGAAGAAGAAGCAAGAGAAGAAGAAGAAGAAGAAGAAGAAGAAGAAGAAGAAGAAGAAGAAGAAGAAGAAGAATGTGAAGAAGAGGAAAAAGAAGATGAAAAGGAGTATAAGAAGAAGAAGAAGAACAAGAAAAAGAAGAAGACAAATTTGAGAAAGAAGGAGAAGATGAAGAAGAAGAAGAGGAATTAGAAGAAGAAGAATAATAATAAAAAGAAGACGATGAAGAGGAAGATGTTGATGTAGAAGAAGAAGAAGATAAGATGAAAAAGCTAAAGATGAAGAAGAAGAAGAAGAAGAACAAGAAGAAGATGAAGAAGATGAAGAAGATGAAGAATTTGTACAAGAAGAAGAAGAGGAAGAAGAAGATGAGGAGGAAAAAGAAGAAGAGGAATTAGAAGAGGAAAAAGAAGCAGAGGAAGAAGAAGAAGATGAAGAGGAAGGAGAAGAAGAAGAAGAAGAAGAAGAAAAAGAGGAAGAAGAAGAAGAAGATGAAGAGGAAGAAGAGGAAGAACACGAAGAAGTGGAAGAAGAAAAATTAGAGGAAATAAATGGAGTAGTAAAATAATAACTGGAAGTTGAAGAAGAAGAAATAGAAGAAGAAGTGGAAGAAGTGAAAGAAGACTAAAAGGAAAAAGTTGAAGAAGAAGAAGAAGAAGAAGAAGAAGAAAAGATGAAGAATCTAAAGAAGAAGAAGAAGAAGAGGAAAAAGAAAAAGAAGAAGAACAACAAGAAGAAAAAGTAGAAGAAGAAGAAGAAGAAGAAGAAGGAAAAGAAGAAGAAGAAGAAGAAGAAGAAGTACAACAAGAAGAAGAAGAAGTAGAAGAAAAAGAAGAAGAAGAAGTGGAAGAAGGAGAAGAAGATGAAGAAGAAGAGGAAGAAGAAGAAGTTGAAGAAGAAGAAGAAGAGGAAGAGGAAGAGGAAGAAGAAGAAGAAGAACAATAAGAAAATAGAAAATAAGAAGAAGATGTATAGGAAGAAGAGGAACATGTTGAAGAAGTAGAAGAGGAAGATGAAGAAGAAAAAGAAGAAGAAGAAGAACAAGATGACAAAGAGGAAGAACAAGAAGAAGAAGAAGAAGGAGAAGAAGGAGAAAGAGAAGAAGAAGTAGAAGAAGAAGATGAAAGAGAAGTAGAAGAAGAAGAGGAAGTTGAAGAAGAAGTAGAAGAAGAGAAAGGAAAAGAAGAAGATAAAGAGTAAAAAGTTGAAGAAGGGAAAGAGAAGATGAAGATGAAGAAGTTGAAGAAGAAGAAGAAGACGATAAAGAAATGGGAGAAGAGGAAGAACAAGAAGAAGACGAAGAAGTAGAAGAA
>JAIUJO010000758.1:262500-265000 GCA_023846275.1 Vanilla planifolia | reverse complement strand
CAAGAAGAAGAAGAAGTGGAAGAAGAAGAAGAAGAAGATTATGAAGAAGAAGAAGAAGAAAATGATGATATGATGAGGAATAAGAACAAGAGGAAGAAGTAGAAGAAGAAGATGAAGAAGAAGAAGAAGAAGAAGGAGAAGAAGAAGAAGCAGAAGAAGAAGAAGAGGAAGAAGAAAGAAGAAGGAGAAGAAGAAGAGTTAGAATAAGGGGAAGATGAAGAAGTAGAAAAAGAAGAAGATGAATAGAAGAAAAGGAAAAAGATGAAAAGGAAGAAGTTAAGTAGGAAGAAGAAGAAGAAAAAGATGAATAAGAAGCTAAAGGAATAGATGAAGAAATGGTAACAAAACAATAGGAAGAAGAAGAAGAAGAAGAAGAAGTAGAAGAAGGGGAAAAAGAAGAAGAAGAAGAAGAAGAAGAAGAACATGAAGAAGAAAAAGTGGAGGAAGAAGAAGAAGATGATGAAGAAGAAGAAGAAGAAGAACCAGAAGAAGAAGGAGAAGAAGTAGAAGATGAAGAAGAAGAGGAAGAGGAAGGAGAAAAAGAGAAAGAATATATAGAAGAAGAAGAAGAAGAGGAAAAGGAATTAAAAGAAGAAGAAGATGATGATGAAGAATAAGAAAAGGAAGAAGAAGAAGAAGAAGAGGAAGAAAAAGAAGAAAATGAAGAGGAAGAAGTTGAAGAAGTAGAAGAAGATGAAGAAGCTGAAGAAGAGGAAGAAGAAGAAGAAGAAGAAGAAGGAATTGAAGAAGGCTGAAGTAGAAAAATAAGAAATAGAAGAAGAAGATGATGATGATGAAGAAGAAGAGGAAGAAGAAAATGAAGGAGATGAAGAAAGAGAAGAAGAAAAAAAAGAAGGAGAAGAACAAGCAGAAGAAGTAGAGGGAGAAGTAGAAGAAGATGATGGCAAAGAAGAAGAAGAAGACGAAGAAGATGAAGCAAATGTACAAGACGAAGAAAAAGAGAAACTAGAAGAAGAAAAAAGTAAAAGAATAAGATGAAGAAGAAGAAGAGGAAGAAGGAGAAGAAGAGGATAAAAAAGAAGATGAAGAAGAAGAAGAAGAAGCAGAAGACGAAGAAGTAGAAGAAGAAGAAAAAGAAGAAGAAGAAGAAGAAGAAGAAAAAGAACAAGAAGAAGGAGAAGAAGAAGAAGAAAAAGAAGAAGAGGAAGAAGAAGCGGAGGAAGAAGAAGAAGATGAAGAAGAGGAAGAAAAAGAAGGAGATGTTGAGGAAGAAGATGAAGAAGGAGAAAAAGAAGGAGAAGAATATGAAGAAGAAGAAGAAGAAGATGAAGAAAGAGAAGAAGAAGAAGGTGAAGAAGATGATGAAAATGAAGAACATAAAGAAGACGAAGAGGAAGAAGAAGAAGAAGAAGAAGGAGAATAAGAAGAATAAAAAGAAGAAAAAGATAAGAAGTAGAACAAGAAGAAAGAAGAAGAAGAAGAAGAAGAAGAAGAAGAAGAGGAAGAAGAAGAAGACGAGGAGCAAGAAGATGAAGAAGAGGAACAAGAAGCAGAAGATGAAAATAAATTTGAAGAAGAAGAAGAAGAAGAAGAAGAAGAAGAAGAAAAAGAAAAAGAAGAAGAAGATGAAAAAGAAGAAGAAGAAGACAAATAAGAAGAAGAAATGAAGAAGAATAAGAAGAAGTAGAAGAAAGTGAAGAAGGAGAAGTAGAAAGGGAAGAAGAGGAAGAAAGAAGAAGATGAAAGAGATGAAAAATATGATGCAGGATTAGAAGAAGAAGTAGAAGAACAAAACCAACAAGAAGAAGAAGAAGAAGAATAAGAAGAAGAAGATGAAGAAGAAGTAGAAGAAGAAGAAGAAGAAGAAGAAGATGATGATGAAGAACTAGAAGAAGAAGAAGGCTGAGAAGTAGAGGAACAAGAAGAGATGGAGAAGAGAACAAGAAGAGGAAGAAGAGGGAGAAAAAGGATAAGTAAAAGATGATGAAGAAGAAAAAGAAGAAGAATTAGAAGAAGGAGAAGAAGATGAAGAAGAAGAAGAAGAAGAAGAAGGGGAAGAAGAAGAAGAAGTAGAATAAGAAGAAGGGGAAGAAGAAGAAGAAGAAGAAGGAGAAGAATTAAAATAAGAAGAAGAAGAAGTAGAAGAATATGTAAAAGAGAAAGAGGAAGAAGAAGAAGAATAACAATAACAAGAAGAAGAAAAAGAAAAAGAGGAAGAAGAAGAAGGAGAAAATGAAGAGGTACAAGTTGAACAAGTAGAAGAAGTAGAAGAGGAAGAAGATGAAGAAGAAGCTGAAGAAAATGAAGTGGAGGAAGAAGAAGTAGAAGAAGAAGAAGAACCAGATTAAGAAGAAGAAGAAGAAGAAATAGAAGAAGAAGAAGAAGATGATGACGTTGAAGAAGAAGAGGAAGAAGAAAAAAAGAAGAAGAAAAAAGAGAAGAAAAAAAGAAAAGGAAGAAGGAGAAGAAGATGTTGAAGAAGTAGAAGGGGAAGAAGAAGAAGATGAAGGAAAAGAAAAAGAAGAAGAAGAAGAAGAAG
>JAIUJO010000758.1:215000-225000 GCA_023846275.1 Vanilla planifolia | reverse complement strand
AGAAAAAGAAGTATTGGTAGTAGTAGTAGAAGAAGAAGAAGAAGAAGAAGAAGAAGAAGTTGAAGAAGAAGGTGATGATGATGATGATGACGGTGATAATGATGATGATGAGGATGATGAAGAAGAAGATGAAGAAGAATAATAAGAACAAGAGGAAGAAGAAGAAATAGTAGAAGAAGAAGAGGTGGAAGAAGAAAAAGAAGAATAGGAAGTAGATGAAGAAGAAGAAGAAGAAGAGGAAGATAAAGAAAAAGTTGAAGAAGAAGTAGAAGTAGTAGAAGAAGAAGAAGAAGAAGAAGAAGAAGAACAAGTAGAACTTGATGATGATGAAGTGGAAGATGATGTGGAACAAAAAGAAGAAAAAGTAAAAGAAGAAGAAGAAGAAGAAGAAGTAGAATGAAGAGAAGATGAAGAAGAAGAAAAAGAAGACGGGGAAGAAGAAGAAGGAGAAGCAGAAGAAGTAAAAGAAGGAGGAGAAGAAGAGGAAGAAGAAGGAGAAGAATTAGAAGAATTAAAAGAAGACGAAGAAGTAGAAGAAGAAAAAGAAGAAGAAGAATTAGAAGAAGTAGTAGTAGAAGAAGAAGAAGTAGAAGAAGAAGAAGAAAAAGTAGAAAAAGTGTAAGGAGAAGAAGAAGAAGAACAAGAACAAGAAGAAGAAGAAAACAATGAAGAAGAAGAAGAAGGAGAAAACGATGAAGAAGGAGAATAAGAAGAAAAAGAAGAAGAAAAAGAAGAAGAAGAAGAAGAAGAAGAAGAAGAAGAGCAAGATGGTGAAGAAGAAGGAGAGGAAGGAGAAGAAGAAGATGAAGAAGAAGAAGTAGAAGAAGAGGAAGAAGAAGAAGAGGTCGAAGAAGACGAAGGAGAGGAGAAGAGAAGAAGTAGAAGAAGAAGTAGAAGAAGAAGAAGAAGAAGAAGTAGAAGAAGAAGACAAAGAAGATAAGAAGAAGAAGAAGAAGAAGAAGAAGTAGAAGAAGGGGAATTAGAGGATGAATAAATGGAGGAGATAGAAGAAGAATTAATAGTAGTAGTAGTAGACCAAGAAGAAGAAGTAGAAAAAGATGATGACGAGGAAGATGAATGAGGAGAAAAAGAAGAAGAAGGAGTTGAAGAATAAGAAGAAGATGAAGAAGAAGAAGAAAATGATGATGATGAAAAGAAATAAGCGAGTTAGGAAGAAGTGGAAGAAGAAGAAGAAGAAAAAGTAGTAGTAGTAGTAGAAGAAGAAGAAGAAGAAGAAGAAGAAGAAGATGAAGAAGAAGAAGTATATGAAGAGGAGGACGAAGACAAAGAAGAAGAAAGAGAAAAAAGAAGAAGAAGCAGAAGAAGAAGAAGAACAAGAAGAAGAAGAAGAACATGCAAAAGTAGAAGAAGATTAATAAGAAGAAGAAGAAGAAGAAGGATAGAAAGAAGTAGAAAAAGAAGAATAAAAAGTTGAATAAGTAGAAGAAGAAGTGGAAGAAGAAGAGGAAGAGGAAGCAAAAGATGAAGATGAAGAAGGAGATGAAGTAGAAGAAGAAGAAAATGACGGACAAGAAGAAGTAATGTAAGAAGAAGAAGAAGAAATAAAAGAAGAAGAAGAATAAGTTGATGGTGATGAAGAATACGAAGAAGATGACATAGAAGAAGAAGATATAGAAGAAGAAAAAGAAGAAGAAGAAGTAGTAGTAGTAAAACAAGAAGAAGAAGAAGAAGAAGACGAAGAAGAAGAAGTAGCAGTAGTAGAAGAAGAGAAGAAGAAGAAGAAGAAGAAAAGAAGCAGACAAAAAAGAGGAAGAGAAAGATGAAGAATGAGAAGAGGAACAAGAAGAACTTCAAGATGATGAAGAAGAAGAAGAAGATAATAAGAATGACTAATAAAAAGAAGAAGTAGAGGAAGAAGAAGAAGAAGAAGAAGAAGAAGAAGAAGAAGAAGAAAAAGAAGAAAAGGAAGAAGAAGAAGGAGAAGAAGAAGATGTAGAAGAATAAAAAGAAGGAGAAGAAGAAGAGAAAGAGAAAAATAACATGAAGAGGAAGAAGAAGAGCAAGAAAAAGAAGAAGAAAAGGAAGATGATAAAGAAGAAGAAAAGTAGGATGACAAGTAAGAAGAAGTAGATGAAGAAGAAGATGAAGAAGAGAAAGAAGACAGAGAAGAAGAAGAAGAATTAAAAGAAGAAGCGATGGAAGCAGAAGAAGAAGAAGAAGAAGGAGAAGAAGAAGAAGGAGAAGAAGAAGAAGAAGAAGAAGAAGAAGGAGCAGTAGAAGAAGAAGAGGGGGAAGAAGAAATAGTTGAAGAAGAAAAAGATGAAGGAGAAGAAAAAGATGACGAAGATGAAGAGGAATTTGAAGAAGAAGAAGGAGAAGAAGAAGATGATGACAAAGAAGAGGAAGAAAAACATGATAAAGAATAAGAAGAAGAAGAAGAAGAAGAAGTAGAAAAGGAAGAAGAAGAAGAATAAGAAAAAGAAGAAGAAGAAGAAGAAGAAGAAGAAGAAGAAGAAGAAAGAGAAGAAGAATAAGAGAAGTAGATGAAGAGGAAGAATAAGTAGAAAGAGAAGAAGAAGAAGAAGTAGGAGAAGGAGAAGCAGAAGAAGAAGAAAAAGAAGATGAAGATTAAAAAGAAGTAGAAGAAGAGGAAGAACAAGAACAAGAAGAAGAAGATGATGATGATGAGGAAGAAGAAGACAAAAAAAACAAGAAGAAGAAGAAGAGGAAGAGGAAGAGAAAGAGGAAGAGGAAGAAGGGGAAGAAGAAGAAGAAGAAGATGAAGAGGAAGAAGATGATTAAAATGAAAAGGAGGAGGAGGATGAAGAACAAGATGATGATGAAGAAGAAGAAGAATAGGAAGAAGATGAAGACGATTAAGAAGAAGAAGATGAAGAGGACGAAGAAGTAAAAGAAGAAGAAGAAGAAGAAGAAGAAGTGGAAGGAGAAGAAGAAGAAGTGCAGAAGGAGGAGGAAGAAGAAGTAGAAGATGAAGATGAAGAAGAAGAATAAGAAGAAGAAGAACCAGAAGAAGAAGAAGAAGGAGAAGAAGAGGAAGAAGATGAAGAAGAAGTAGAAGAAGAAGAAAGAGAAGAAGAAGAAGAAGAAGAAGAAAAAGAAGAAGGAGAAGTTGGAGATGAAGAAGAAGAAGGAGAAGAACAAGAAGAAGGAGAAGAAGAAGAAGAAGAAGAAGAAGAAGGAGAAGAAGAAGGAGAAGAAGAAGATGAAGAAGAAGAAGAAGAAGAACAATAACAACAAGAAGATGAAGAAGAAGAAGAAGAAGATGATGATGATGATGATGATGATGATGAAGAGGAACAAGAAGAAGAAGATGATGATGATTATGAAGAAGAAGAAAATGAAGAAGAAGAAGAAGAAAAAGAAGAAGACAAAGAAGAAGAAGAAGAAGAAGAAGGAGAAGAAGAAGAAAAAGAAGAAGAAGAACATGAAGAAAAGAAGAAAAAGAAGAGCAAGAAGAAGAAATAGAAGAAGAAGGAGGAGGAGAAGAAGAAGTAGTAGTAGTAGAAGAAGAAGAAGATGAAGAAGAGTAATATGTGGAAGAAGTGGAAGAAGAAGAAGAAGAAGAAGGTGGAGAAGAAGAAGACAAAGAAGAAGAAGATGAGGAGAAAGAAAAAGAAGTAGTAGAAGAAGATGATTAAAAGGAATTAGAAGAAGAAGAAAAGAATAAGAGGAAGAAAAACAACAAGAAGAAGAGGAATTAGAAGAAGAAGAAGAAGAAGAGGGTAAAGAAGAAGAAGAAGAAGAAGAAGAAGAAAGAGAAGAAGAAGGAGAAGAAGAAAAAGAAGAAGAAGAAGATGATTATGATGATCAAGAATAAGGAGAAAAAGAAGAAAAAGAAGGTGAAGAAGAAGAAGGAGCGGAAGAAGAAAAAAAGGAAGAAGTTGATGAAATAGAAGAAGAAGAAGAAGAAGTGGAAGAAGGAGAAGTAAAGGAAGAAGAAGTTGGACAAGAAAAAGAGAAAGTAGAAGAAGAAGAAGATGACAATGATGATGAAGAAGAGAAAGATGGAGAAGGAGAAGAAGAAGAAGAAGAAGATTAAGAAGAAGTAGAAGAAGAAATGAAAGCAGAAGAAGAAGATGATGATGATCATGATGAAGAAGAAGAAGAAAAAGTAGATGAAGTAGAAGAAGAATAAGAAAGAGAAGAAGAAGAAGAAGAAGAAGAAGAAGTAGAAGAGGTTGAAGAAGAGGACGAAGAAGGAGAAGAAGAAGATGATGAGGAAAAAGAAGAAGAAGAAGAAGAAGAAGAAGAGGAAGAAGAAGAAGAGGAAGAAGAAAACATGAAGAAGAAGAAGAAGAAAAAGTAGCAGAAGAAGAGGAAGAAGAAGAGGAAGGAGAAGAAGAAGAAGACAAATAAGAAGAAGAAGAAGAATAAGATGAAGACGAAGAAGAAGGTGATGATGAAGATGAAGAAGTAGAAGAAGAAGATAATGATGATGATGAAGAAGAAGAAGATGAAGAAAATGAAGAAGAAGAAGAAGCAACAGAAGAAGAAGAAGAAGAAGAAGAAGAAGAAGAATAGTAAAAAGAAGAGGAAGAAGAAGAAGAAAAAGAAGAAGAAGAAGTGGAAGAAGAAGTGGAAGAATAAGAAGAAGAAGAGGAGGAGGAAGAAGAAGAAGGGATGGAAGAAATAGGTCAAGAAGAAGAAGAAGAAGAAGGAGAAGGAGAAGAAGATGAAGAAGAAGAAGAAGAAGAGAAAGAAGAAGAAGGAGAAGAAAAAGAAGTAGAAGAACATGGAGAAGAAGAAGATTTAGGAGTAGTAGAAGGAGAAGAAGGAGAAGGAGAAGAAGAAGAAGAAGATGAAGAAGAAGTCGAAGACGAGTAAGAAGAAGAAGATGGAAAGGGCTAAGAAGAAGAGGAAGAAGAAGAAGAAAAAGAAGAAGAGGAAGAAGAGCAAGTGGAAAGAGAGGAAGAAGAAGAAGAAGAAGAAGAAGAAGAAGTAGAAGAAGAAGAAGAGAGGAAGAAAAAGAATGGAAAGAAGTGAAAGAAGAAGAACAACAAGAGGAAGAAGAAGAAGAAGAAGAAGAGGAAGAGGAAGAAGTAATAGAAGAGGAAGTAGAAGGAGAAGAAGAAGAAGAAGATAAACAAGAAGAAGAAAAAGAAGAAGGAGATGATGATGGTGAAGAAGATGATGACGAAGTAGAAGAAGAAGAAGATTATAAAGAAGAAGCAGAAGAAGAAGAAGAAGAAGAAGAATATTAAGAAGAAGAATAAGATGATGACGAAGAAGAGTAAGAATAAGATGACGAAGAAGAAGAAGATGAAGAAGAAGAGGAGGAGGAAGGTGAAGTAGAAGAGGAAGGAGAAGAAAAAGAAAAAGAAGAAGAAGATGAAGTAGAAAAAGAAGAAGAAGAAGAAGACGAAGAAAAAGAAGAAGAAGACAAAGAAGAAGAAGAGAAAAAAGAAGAAGAAGAAGAATAAGAAGAAGATGATGAAGAAGAAGGAGAAGAAGAAGAACAAGAAGAAGAGGAAGAAGAAGAGAAAGAAAAAAAAGAAGAAGAGGAAGAAGAAGAAGATGAAAAAGGAGAAGAATAAAAGGAAAAAGAAACAAAAGAAGGAGGCAAAGAAGAAGAGGAAGAAGAAGAAAAGAAGTATTAGTAGTAGAAGAAGAAGATGAAGAAGAAGAAGAAGAAGATGATGATGATGATGAGGATGATGAAGAAGAAGATGAAGAAGAATAATAAGAACAAGAGGAAGAAGAAGAAATAGTAGAAAAAGAAGAGGTGGAAGAAGTAAAAGAAGAGTAAGAAGTAGATGAAGAAGAAGAAGAAGAAGAGGAAGATAAAGAAAAAGTTTAAGAAGAAGTACAACTAGTAGTAGTAGTAGTAGAAGAAGAAGAAGAAGAAGAAGAAGAAGAAGTAGAAGAAGAAGATGAAGAAAATGAAGAAGAAGAAGAAGAAGAAGAAGAAGAAGATTAGAAGTAGAAGTAGAAGAAGAAAAAGAAGAAGAAGAAGAAGAACAAGTAGAAATTGATGATGATGAAGAGGAAGATGAAGTGGAAGAAAAAGAGGAAGAAGTAAAAGAAGGAGAAGAAGAAGAAGAAGAAGAAGAAGTAGAATGAAGAGAAGAAGAAGAAGAAGAAAAAGAAGATGGAGAAGAAGAAGGCGAAGGAGAAGTAGGAGAAGGAGAAGAAGAACAGGAAGAAGAAGGAGAAGAATTAAAAGAATTACAAGAAGACGAAGAAGTAGAAGATGAAAAAGCAGAAGAAGAATAAATAGATTTAGAAGAAGAATAATTAGAAGAAGTAGAAGAATAAGAAGTAGAAGAAGAAGAAGAAGAAAAAGTAGAAAAAGTGTGAGGAGAAGAAGAAGAAGAATAGGAACAAGAAGAAGAAGAAAACAATGAAAAAGAATAAGAAGGAGAAAATGATTAAGGAGAAGAGGAAGAAAAAGATGATGAAGAAGAAGAAGAAGAAGTATAAGAAGAAGAAGAGCAAGATGGTGAAGAAGAAGAAGAGGAAGCAGAAGAAGAAGATGAAGAAGAAGAAGTGGAAGAAGAGGAAGAAGAGGAAGAAGAAGAATAGGACGAAGAAGATGATGGAGAGGAGAAGAGAAGAAGAAAAAGAAGTAGAAGAAGAAGAAGTAGTAGTAGAAGAAGAAGACAGAGAAGAACAAGAAGAAGAATAAGAAGAAGAAGAAGAAGAAGAAGAAGAAGTTGAAGAAGAGGAATTAGAGGATGAAGAAATGGAGGAGATAGAAGAAGAATTAATAGTAGTAGTAGTAGAATAAGAAGAAGAAGTGGAAGAAGTAAAAAAAGATTATGAGGAGGAAGATGAAGGAGGAGAAAAAGAAGAAGGAGCTGAAGAATAAGAAGAAGAAGAAGAAGGAGAAGAAGATGATGATGATGAGGAAAAGCAAGAAGAGAATGAGGAAGAAGTGGGAGAAGAAAAAGAAGAAGAAAAAGAAGAAGAAAAAGTAGAAGAAGAAGAAGAAGAATAAGAAGTAGAAGATGAAGAAGAAGAAGTATATGAAGAGGAGGACAAAGACAAAGATGAAGAAAGAGAAAAAAAGAAGAAGAAGCAGAAGAAGTAGAAGAAGAAGAAGAAGAAGAAGAAGAAGAAGAAGATGCAGAAGTAGAAGAAGATTAATAGAAGAAGAAGAAGGATAGAAAGAAGTAGAAAAAGAAGAATAAAGAGTTAAATAAGTAGAAGAAGAAGTGGAAGAAGAAGAGGAAGAGGAAGTAGAAGATGAAGATGAAGAACGGGATGAAGTAGAAGAAGAAGAAGATGATGGCGAACAAGAAGAAGAAGTACTGTAAGAAGAAGAAGAAGAAGAAGAAGAAGTTGATGGTGATGAAGAATAAGAAGAAGATGACATAGAAGAAGAAGATATAGAAGAAGAAGGAGTAGTAGTAGTAGTCTAAGAAGAAGAAGAAGAAGAAGAAGACGAAGAAGAAAAAATAGTAGTAGTAGAAGAAGAGAAGAAGAAAAAGAAGAAGAAAAAGAAGCAGAAAAAGAAGAGGAAGAGGAAGATGAAGAATGAGAAGATGAACAAGAAGAACATAAAGATGAAGAAGAAGAAGAAGAAGATAACAAGAATGACTAATAAAAAAAAGAAGTAGAGGAAGAAGAAGAAGAAGAAGAAGAAGATCAAGAAGAAGAAGAACAAGAAGAAGAAAATGCAGAAGAAGAGTAAGAGGAAGAAGAAGGGAAAGAAGAAATTGTAGAAGAATAAAAGAAGGAGAAGAAGAAGAGAAAGAAGAAAAAGAACATGAAGATGAAGAAGAAGGACAAGAAAAAGAAGAAGAAAATGAAGAAGAAGAAGAAGAGGAAGATGATAAAGAAGAAGAAAAGTAGGATAACAAGTAAGAAGAAGAAGTAGATGAAGAAAAAGATGAAGAAGAGAAAGAAGATGGAGAAGAAGAAGAAGGAAAAGAAGAAGAAGAAGAAGTAAAAGAAGAAGAAGAGGTGGAAGCAGAAGAAGAAGAAGAACAAGGAGAAGAAGAAGAAGGAGAAGAAGAAGAAGAAGAAGAACGAGCAGTAGAAGAAGAAGAGGTGGAAGAAGAAGAGGTGGAAGAAGAAAAAGTTGAAGAAGAAAAAGATGAAGATGAAGAAGAAGAAGAAGATGACGAAGATGAAGAGGAATTTGAAGAAGAAGAAGAACAAGAACAAGAACAAAAAGAAGAAGATGATGATGAAGAAGAGGAAGAAAAACATGATGAAGAATGAGAAGAAGAAGAAGAAGAGGAAGAAGCAGAAAAAGAAGAAGAAGAAGAAGAAGAAGAAGATGATGATGATGATGAGGAAGAAGAAGAAGAAGGAAAAGAAGAAGAAGAAGAAGTAGAAGAAGAAGAAGATGAAGATTAAAAAGAAGTAGAAGAAGATGATGATTAAGAAGAAGAAGAAGTAGAGGAAGAAGAAGAAGATGAAAAGGTAAAAGAAGAAAAGGAAGAAGTAGAAGAAGAAAATAATGAAAAAAAGGAGAATAAGTAGAAAACGATGAAAAAGGACAACAAGAAGAAGAAAAAGAAGAAGAACAAGAAGAAGAAGAAGAAGACGAAGGAGGAGAAGGAGGAGGAGAAGAAGAAGAAGAAGAGGAAGAAGTGGACGAAGAAGAAGAAGAAGAAGATGAAGAAGAAAAGCAAGTAGAAGAAGAAGAAATAAAAGTAGAATAAGAGGAGGAAGAACAAGAAGAAGAAGAAGGAGAAATAGTAGAAGAAGTAGACGTAAAAGAAGAAGAAGAAGAGGAAGATCTGTGGAAGAAGAAGAAGAAGAAGAACAAAAAGAAGAAGAAGAAGAAGAAGAAGAAGAACAAGAACAAGAAGAAAAAGAAGGATGAGGATAAAAATAAGGAGGAGAAGAAGACGAAGAAGAAAGAAGAAGATGGAAAAGAAGAAGAAGAAGAAGTGAAAGAGGAAGATGAAGTGGAAGAAGAAGAAGAAGAAGAAGAAGAAAAAAAAGTGGAAGAAGAAAATGATGAAGAAGAAGAAGAAGAGGAATTAGAAGAAGAAGAAGAAGAAGAAGAAGAATAAGTAGAAGATTAAGACAAAGAAGGAGGAGAAGAAGTAGAGGAAGAAGAAGAAGAAGACAAATTGGAAGAAGTTCAAAAAGATGAAGAAGAAGATGAAGACGAATATGCTGAAGATAAGAAGAAGAAGATGAAGAAGAAGAAAAAGAAGAGGATGAAGATGAAAAAGATGAGATAAAAGAAGAACAAGGAGAAGAAGTTGAATAAAAAGAAGAAAAAGAAGAAGTTGAAAAGGTAGAAGAGGAAGAGGAAGAAGAAGTTGATAAAGTGGAAGAAGGTGAAGATGAACAAGTAGTGGAAGATGACGATGATGAAGAAGATGAAGAAGAACACAAAGAAGAAGAAGAAGAAAATGTGGAAGAAGAGAACAAGAGGAAGATGAAGAAGATGATGTGGAAGAAGAGAACAAGATGAAGATGAAGAAGAAGAAGAAGAAACAGAAGCTGAAGAAGAAGACGACGAAGGATAAGAAGAAGAAGAAGAAGAAGAGGAAGAAGAAAAAGAATAAGAAGAAGAAAAAGAAGAAGAAGAATAAGAAGAAGAAGAAGAATAACAAGTAAAAAGAGAAGATGAAGAAGAAGAAGAAGGAGGAGAAGAAGAAGAAGAAGAAGAAGAAGAAGAAGAATTATAAGAAGGAGAATGAGAAGAAGAAGAAGAAGGAGAATAAGCAGAAAAAGATGGAGAAGAATAAGAAGGAGGAGAAGAAGAAGAAGATGATGATGATGAACAATAACAATAATAATAAAAAATAAGATGATGATGATGACAAAAAGAAGGAAGAAGAAGAAGAAGAAAAGGAAGAAGAAGAAAAAGAAGAAGAAGAAGACGAAGAAGAAGGAGAAGAAGTCTGAGAAGAAGAAGAAGAGGAAGTGGAGGATGAAGAAGAAGATGAAGAAGTAGAAGCAGAAGAAGAAGAAGAAGAAGAAGAAGAAGGCAAAGTAGAAAAAGAGGAGGAAGAAGTAGAAGAAGAAGAAGAAGAAGAAGAAGATGATGATGATGAAGAACAAGAAGAAGATAAGGAAAAAGAAGAAGAAGAGGAAGAAGAACTAGAAG
>JAIUJO010000758.1:192500-200000 GCA_023846275.1 Vanilla planifolia | reverse complement strand
AGAAAGGGAAGATGATGAAGAAGAAGAGGTTGAAGAAGAAGAAGAATAAGAAGAAGAATAATTTGAAAAATGAGAAGAAGAAGAAGAAGAAGAAGAAGAAGAATGAGAAGATTAAGAAGAAGAAGGAGAAGAAGAAGAAGTTGAAGCAGGAGAAGAAGAAAAAGAAGAAGAAGAAGAAGGAGCAGAAGAAGAAGAAGAAGAAGAGGATTTAGATGACAAAGAAGTGGAAGAAGGAGAAGAAGAAGAGGAAGAGGAATAAGAAGAAGAACAAGAAGTTGAAGAAGAAGAAGAGGATGAAATGTAAGATGATGAAGAAGGAAAGCAAGAAGAAGAAGATGAAGAAGAAGAAGATGATGATGTTGATGAAAAATAAGAATAAGAATAAGAAGAAGAAGAAGAGGAAGATTAAGAAGAAAAAGAGGAAGGAAAAGAAGAAGAAGAAGAAGAAGAAACAGAAGAAGGGAAAAAAGAAGAAGAAGATGAAGGAGAGGAAGAAGAGGAATAAGAAGAAGTAGTAGAAGAAAAAGAAGAAGTAGAAAAAGATAAAGAAGAAGAGGAAGATAAAGTAGAAGATGAAAAAGAAGTGGAAGGAAAGGAATAAAAAATAAGGGGAAGATTAGAAAGAAGAAGAAGAAGAAGAGGAAAAAGTAGTAGAAGAAGAAGAAGTAGAAGAAAAAATGGAAAAAAAAAAAGAAATAGAACATGAGGATGAAGAAGAAGAAGAGGAAGGAGAAGCAGAAAAAGAAGAAGAAGAATAAAAGAAGTAAAAGATGAACAAGAACATGAGGAAGCAAAAGAAGAAGAAGAAGAAGAAGAAGAACAATAACTGGAAGTAGAAGGAGAAGAAGAAGAAGAAGAAGTAGAAGAAGAAGAAGAAGAAGAAGAAGCAGAATAATAATAATAATAATAATAATAATAATAATAATAATAAGAAGAAGAAGAAGCAGATGGAGAAGAAGAAGAACAAGAAGAAGAATATAAAGAAGTGGATAAAAAAGAAGAAGAGGAAGAATAAGAAGAAGAATAAGGAAAAGAGGAAGAAGAAAAGGAAGATGATGAAGAAAAAGAAGTTGAAGAAGATGATGATAAGGTAGAAGAAGACGGCGAAGAAGGTAAAGAAGAAGACGAAGTGGAAGAATAACAATAACAATAATAATATTAATAATAATGATAATAAGAAGAAGAAGATGGAAAAGGAGATGAATAAGAAGAAGAAGAAAAAGAAGATTAAAAAAAGTAGACAATAAAGAAGAAAAGGAAGGCAAAGAAGAGGGAAAAGAAGAAGAAATAGAAGAGGAAGAAGAAAGAGAAGAAGAAGAAGAAGAAGAATAAGAAGAAGTTGAAGAAAAAGAAGAAGAAGAAGAGGAAGAAGTAGAAGAATGAGAAGAAGAAGAAGAACAAGAAGAACAAGAGAGAGAAGCAGAGGAGTAAGAAGTGGAAGATGAACAAGAAGACGAAAAAGAGGATGAAGAAGAAGAAGAAGGAGAAGAACAAGAGGCGGAAAAAGAAGAAGAAGAAGAAGAAGGAGAACAAGAAGACGAAATAGATAAAAAAAAGTGGAAGAAGAAGAATAAGAAGAGGAAGAAGAAGAAGAAGAAGAAGAATTGGAAGAAGATGAAGATGGAAATGAAGAGGAAGAAGATAAAGAAGAACAAAAAGAAGTAGAAGAAGAAGAAGATAAAAAATAAGAGTAGGAGGAAGAAGTAGAGGATGAAGAAGAATAAGAAGTATAAGAAGAAGGGGAAGAAAAAGAAGAAGGAGAACTATAAGAAGAAAAAAGAGAAGAAGAAGAAGAAGTGGAAGAGGAAGAAGAAGAAGAAGCGGAAGAAGTGAAAGAAGAAGAAGAAGAAGAAGGAGAGGAAAAAGTGGAAGAAGCACTTGAAGAAGAAGAAGAGGTGGAGGAAGAAGAAGAAGAAGAAGAAGAAGAAGAAGAAGAAGAGGAAGAGGAAGATAAAGAAAAAGAAGAAAAAAAAGAGGAAGAAAAGAATAATAAGAAGGGGAAAACTAAAAAGAAGAAGGAGAAGAGGAAGAAGAATAATAATAAAAAGAAGAAGAAGAAGTAGAAAAAAAAGAAGAAGAAGAAGAAGTAGTAGTAGTAGTAGAAGAAGAAAAAGAAGAAAAGAAAGAAGTAGAACATGAAGAAGAATAACAAGAGGAAGAAGAAGAAGAAGAAGATGAAGAAGAAGAAGAAGAAGAGAAGAAGAAGAAGAGGAAGAAGAAGAAGAAGAAGATGATGATGATGAAGATGTTGAATAAGAAGAGGAAGAAGTAGATGAAGAAGAAGAAGAAGAAGAAGAAGAAGAACTGGAAGGTTAAGAAGTAGAAGAAGATGAAGATAAAAATTAAGAAGAAGAAGGAGGTGATGATGAAGAAGAAGAAGAATAAGGAGAAGAAAAACAAGAAGAAGCAGAAGAAAAATAATAATAATATTAAGAAGAAGAAGATGAAGCAGATGAAGAAGAAGAAGAACAAGAAGAAGAATATAAAGAAGTGGACAAAGAAGAAGAAGAAGAATAAGGAGAAGTAGAAGAAGAAAAAGAAGTTGATGAAGAAGAAAAAGAAGATGAAGAGGATGATGATGAAGTAGACGAAGATGTGGAAGAAGGTAAAGAAGATGACGAAGTGGAAGAATAACAATAACAATAATAAAAATAATAATAATGATAATAAGAAGAAGAAGATGATGGAAAAAGAGATGAAGAAGAAGAAGAATAAGCAGAAGAAGAAAAAGAAGATTAAAAAAAAGTAGACAATAAAGAAGAAAAGGAAGGCAAAGAAGAGGGAAATGAAGAAGAAACAATAGAGGAGGAAGTAGAACAAGAAGAAGAAGAAGAAGAAGAAGAAGAAGAAGAAGAAGTAGTAGAAGTAGAAGAAAAGTAAGAAGAAGAAGAAGAAGAAGAAGTGGAAGAATGAGAAGAAGAACAACAAGAAGAACAAGAGAAAGAAGAAGATGAGTAAGAAGGTGAAGATGAACAAGAAGATGAAAAAGAGGATGAAGAAGAAGAAAAAGAAGAAGAAGAAGAAGAAGAAGAAGAACGAGAGGCAAAAAAAGAAGAAGAAGAAGGAGAAGAAGAAGAGGAATTAGATGAAAAAGAAGTGGAAGAAGAAGAAGAAGAAGAAGAAGAAGAAGAGGAAGAATTGGAAGAAGATGAAGAAGGAGATGAAGAGGAAGAAGATAAAGAAGAAGAAAAAGAAGTAGTAGAAGAAGAAGATAACAGATAAGAGTAGGAGGAAGAAGTAGAGGATGAAGAAGAATAAGAAGAAGAAGAAGAAGGGGAAGAAAAAGGAGAAGGGGAACTATAAGAAGAAAAAAGAGAAGAAGAAGAAGAAGAAGAAGAAGGAGGAGAAGAAGAAGAAGAAGAAGCAGAAGAAGTGGTGAAGAAGAAGAAGAAGAAGGAGACGAAAAATTGGAAGAAGAACAAGAAGAAGAAGAAGAGGTGGAAGAAGAAGAAGAGGAAGAAGAAGAGGAAGAGGAAGATAAAGAAGAATAACAACAAAAAGAAGAAGAAGAAAAGGAATAATAAGTAGGGGAAAACTAAAAAGAAGAAGAAGAAGAGGAAGAAGAATTAGAATAAAAAGAAGAAGAAGAAGTAGAAGAAAAAGAAGAAGAAGAAGAAGAAGAAGCAGAAGAAGAAGAAAAAGAAGAAAAGAAAGAAGCAGAACAAGAAGAAGAGGAACAAGAGGAAGAAGAAGAAGAAGAAGATGAAGAAGAAGAAGAAGAGAAGAAGAAGAAGAAGAAGATGATGATGAAGATGTTGAATAAGAATAGGAAGAAGAAGCACAAGAAGAAGAAGAAGAAGAAGAAGTAGAAGAATTGGAAAGTGAAGAACTAGAAGAAGATGAAGATGAAAATGAAGAAGAACAAGGAGGTGATGATGAAGAAGAAGAAGAATAAGGAGAAGAAGAAGAAGAAGAAGAAGAAGAAGAATAAGAACAAGATGATGAAGAAGAAGAAGAAGAGGAAGATGAATAAGAAGAAGAAGAAGACAAAGAGGAATAGTAATAATAATAATAATAATAACAATAATAATATTAACAACAATAATAATAATAATAATAATAATAATAATAAGATGAAGGAAAAGGAGAAGAAGAGGAAGATGAAGAAAAAGAAGAAGAAGAAGTAGTAAAAGAAAAAAATGTAAGCAAAAAAGAAGAAGAAGAAGATGAAGAATAAGAAGAAGAAAAAGAAGTGTAAAACAAAGTAGAAGAACAAGAAGCAGAAGAATAAGTAGAAGAAGAAGAAGAGGAAGAAGAAGAAGAAGTAGAAGAAGAAGAGGAGGAGGAAGAGGAAGAAGAAGAAGAATAAGAAAAAGAAGTATAAAAAGAAGAAGTAGAAGAACAAGAAGAAGCGAAAGAAGAAGTAAAAGAAAAAGAAGAGGAAGAAGAAGAAGAAGTAGATGAAGAAGAGGTAGAAGAAGAAGAACAAGAAGAAGAATAAGAAGAAGAAGAAGAGGAAGAAGGAGAAGGAGAGAAGAAAGAAGTAAAACAAGAAGAAAAGCAACAAGAGGAAGTAGAAGAGGAAGAAGAAAAAGAAGAAGAAGAGGAGGAGGAGGTAGAAGAAGAAGAAGATGAAGAAGAAGAAGAAGAAGATGAAGAAGAAGCATAGAAAGAAGAGTAAGAAGAAGAAGAAAAAGACGTTGAAGAAGAAGAAGAAGATGATGATGATGAAGAAGAAGATGATTTTGATGAAGTAGGACAAGGACAATAAGAAGTTGAAAAAAATGAACAAGATGAAGAAGTAGAAGAAGATAAAGATGATGAAGTAGAAGAAGAAAAAGAAGAAGAAGAAGAAGAAGATTAAGAAGAAGAAGAAGATGACAAAGAAGAAGAAAGAAGAAGAAGAAGAAGAAGAAGAAGAAGAAGAAGAAAAGAAGAAGAAGAAGAAGAAGAAGAACTAGAAGATGAAAACGAAGTAAAAGAAGAAGATGATGAAGCAAGAGCAGAAGAAGAAGAAAAAGAAGTAGAAGAAGAACAAGAATAAGAAGAAGAAGAAGAAGAAGATGATGATGATGCAGATGATGATGAAGATGAAGGAGTAGAAGAACATGATTAGGAAGAGGAAGAAGAAGAAGAAGAAGAAGAATAGGATTTAGATGAAAATGAAGTGGAAGAAGAAGAAGAAGAAGAGGAAGATGTCTAAGAAGAGAAAGAAGTTGAAGAAGAAGAAGAGGATGAAAAGAAAGAAGATGAAGAAGAAAAAGAAGAAGAAGAAGATGAAGCAGAAGATGAAAAAGAAGAAGAGGAAGAAGAAGAAGAAGAAGTTTAAGAAGAAGATGAAGAAGAAGAATAAGATGATGATGAAAATAAGAATAATAAGAAGGAGAAGAAGAGGAGGAAGAAGAAGAATATGAAGAGGAAAAAGTAGTAGAAGAAAAAGAAGAATGAGAAGTATAAGAAGAAGAAGGAAAAGAAGAAGAAGAAGAAGAAGAAGAAGAAGTAGAAGAAGAGGGGGAGGAAGAAGAAGAAGAAGGAGGGGAAGAAGCAGAATAAGAAGAAGTAGAAGAAAAAGAAGAAGAAGAAAATGATGAAGAAGTAGAGGAAGATAAAGTAGAAGACGAAAAATAAGAGAAAGTAAAACAATAACAAGGGGAAGATTAGAAGGAAGATGAGGAAGAAGACGAAGAAGAAGAAGAAGAAGAAGAAGAAGTAAATGAAGGACAAGAAGAAGAAGTAGAAGAAGAAAAAGAAGAAATGAAAGTAGTGGAACATGAGGATGACGTAGACGAAGAGAAAGAAGAAGAAGAAGAAGAAGAAGAAGAAGAAGAAGTAGAAGAAGAAGTAGAAGATGAACATGAACAAGAAGAAGCAGAAGAAGAAGAAGAAGAAGAAGAAGAAGAAGAATTGGAAGTAGAAGAAGAAGAAGTAAAAGAAGAAGAAGAAGTAGTAGTAGTAGAAGAAGAAAAAAAGAAGAAGAAAAATATGAAGAAGTAGAGGAAGATAAAGTAGAAGATGAAAAAGAAGAGAAAGTAAAACAACAACAAGGGAAGATTAGAAGGAAGAAGAGGAAGAAGAAGAAGAAGAAGAAGAAGAAGAAGAAGAAGTAAAGGAAGGACAAGAAGAAGAAAAAGAAGAAATGAAAGTAGTAGAACATGAGGTTGAAGTAGACAAAGAGAAAGAAGAAGAAGAAGAAGAAGAAGAAGAAGAAGAAGAAGTAGAAGAAGAAGGAGAAGATGAACAAGAACAACAAGAAGCAGAAGAAGAAGAAGAAGAAGAAGAAGAAGAAGAAGAAGAAGAAGAAGAAGAAGGATTGGAAGTAGAAGAAGAAGAAGTAAAATAAGAAGAAGAAGAAGTAGAAGAAGAAAAATAAGAAGAAGAAGAAGAAGAAGAGACAGGTGAAGAAGAAGAAGAACAAGAATAATATAAAGAAGTGGAGGAGGAAGAAGAAGAAGAAGAATAGGAAGATAAAGAAGAAGAACAAGAAGGAGAAGAAGAAGAAAAAGAAGATGAAGAAGAAGATGATGATGGTGATGATGAAGAAGTAGAAGAACATGAAGAAGAAGGTAAAGAAGAAAACGAAGAAGAATAATAATAATAATAATATTAATATAATAATAATGATAATAAGAAGAACATGATGATGGAAAAGGAGAAGAAGATGAATAAGAAGAAGAATAAGAAGGGGAGGAAAAAGAAGATTAAAAAAGAAGACAAAAAAGAACAAAAGGAAGACGAAGGTGAGGGAAAAGAAGAAGAAGAAAAAGAAGAAGAAGAAAGAGAAGTGTAAAAAAATGTCATGAAAAAGAAGCAAAAGAAGAAGAAGAAGAAAAAGAAGAAGAAGAAGAAGAAGAAGAAGAAGAAAAAGAAGGAGAAGAAGAGGAAGAAGAAGAAGAAGAAGAGAAGAGCAAGAAGTAGAAGAAGAAAAAAAATCATAACAGGAACAAAAAGAAGAAGAAGAAGGAGAAGAAGATGTAGAAGATGAAGTTGAAGAAGAAGAAGAAGAAGAATAAGTAGTAGAAGAAGAAGAAGAAGAAGAAGCAGTAGCAGAAGTAGAAGAATAATAATAATAAGAAGAAGAAGAAGATGAAGGAGTAGGAGAAGAAGAAGAAGAAGTAGAAGATGAGGAAGAACAAAAAGATAATAATGATGATGAAGAAAAGGAATTAGAAGAAGTTAAAGATGATGAAAAAGACGACAATGATGCTGTCGATGACGAAGTAGAAGAAGAAGAAGAAGTTGAAGATGAAGAAGAAGAAGATGATGATGATGATGATGACTATGAAGTAGAAGGAGAAGGAGAAGAAGAAGAAGAAGTAGAAGAAAAAAAAGAAGAAAAAGGAGAAGTAGAAGACGATGAAGAAGAAGACGATGAAGAAGAAGAAGAAGAAAAAGAAGAAGATGAAGAAGTAGAAGAAGAGGAAGAAGAAGAAGAACAAGGAAGAGAAGGAACACGAAGAAGAAGAAGAAGACGAGTATGATAAAAAATATTAATAATAAAAAGAAGTTGAAGAAGAAGAAGAAGAAGAAGAAGAACAAGAATAAGAAGAAGAAGATGAAGAA
>JAIUJO010000758.1:172500-180000 GCA_023846275.1 Vanilla planifolia | reverse complement strand
AAGAAGACGAAGAAGAAGAAGAAGAAGAAGAAGAAGAAAAGAAAGAAGAAGAAGAAATTGATGAAGAAGAAGAAGATGAAGAAGAACAAGAAGATGAAGAAGAATAAGAAGTTCAAGAAGAAGAAGAAGAAGAAGTTGAAGAAGAAGAAGAAGAAGGAGAAGAAGAAGAAGAAGAAGAAGAAGAATTAGGAGAAGAAGAAGAAGAAGAAGAAGAAGAAGAAGAAGTAGAAAAGAAGGAGAAGAAGAAGGAGAAGAAGAAGAAGAAGAAGAAGAAGATGATGATGATGATGAACGCAAAAAAGAAGAAGAAGAAGGGGAAGAAGAAGAAGTTGAAGAAGAAGAAGAAGAAAAAGTCGATGAAGAATGAGAAGAAGAAGAAGCAAAAGAGGAATTACAAGAAGAAGAAGACGAAGATGAAGAAGAAGGAGAAAAAGAATAAGAAGAAGAGGAAGAAGAAAATGACGAAGAAGAACAAGATGAAGGCAAAGAAGATGAAGAAGATGAAGAAGTAGAAGAAGGGTAATAAGAAGATGATGATGAAGAAGAAGAAGAAGTAGAAGAAGAAGAAGATGATGATGATGATGAAGTAGAAGAAGATGATGAAGAAGAAGAAGAAGATGTAGTAGATGATGCTGATGGTGATGATTATGATGAAGAAGATGAAGTTGATGAAGTAGTAGTAGAAGAAGAAGAGAAGAAGAAGAAGAAGAAGAAGGATAAAAGAACAAGAAGAACAAGAAGAAGAAGAAGTAAAAGAAAGTGAAGTAGAAGAAGAAATGATGAAAGAGAAGAAGAAGATGAAGAAGGAGAAGAAGAAGAAGAAGAATAAGAAGAAGAAGAATAAGAAAAAGAATCAGAATAAGAAGAATAAGAAGAAGAAGAAGAAGAAGATGAAGAGGATGAAGAAAAAGAAGTTGAAGAAGAAGAAGAAGATGAAGAAGAAGAAGAAGAAAAAGAAGAAGGAGAAGAAGATGAAGATGATGAAGAAGAAGAAGAAGAAGAAGATGATGATGATGATGATGAGGAATAAGAGAAGAAGAAGAAGAAGAAGAAGAAGAAGAGGAAGATGATGAAGAAGTCAGAGAAGAAGAACAAGAAGAAGAAGAACAAGAACAAGAACAAGAGGAGGAAGAAGAAGATGACTAGGACGATAATTAAGAAGAAAAAGAGGAGCTGGTAGTTAAAGAAGAAGTAGAAGAAGGAGGAGAAGGAGGTGGAGGAGGAGGAGGAGTAGGAGAAGAAGAAGAAGAAGAAGAAGAAGAAGAAGAAGAAAATGAAGAAGATGACATATAAGAAGAAGAGAAAGAAGAAGAAGAAGAAGAAGAAGAAGAAGAAGAAGAAGATGATGATGAAGATGAAGAAGAGTAAGAAGTAGAACAAGAAGAGATAAAAGATTGAAAAGGAGAAGAAGAATAAGAAAAAGAAGACTAGATGTAGAAGAAGAAGAAGAGAAGAAGAATTTGAAGAAGAAAAAGAAGAAAATGATGAAGAAGAAGAAGAAGAACAAGAAGTTAGGTATAAAGAAGAAGAAAAACAATAAGATGAAGAAGAAAAAGAAGAAGAGGAAAAAGTAGGAGAAGAAACACAAGGAAAACAAGAGGAGGAAGAAGAAGAAGAAGAAGATGGTGATGAAGAAGATGAAGAAGAAAAGATGAAGTAGAAGATGAAGAAGTGGAAGAAGAAGAGGAAGAAGAAGAAGAAGAAAATGAAGGAGAAGAAGATGACGATTATTAAGAAGAAGAAGAAGAAGAAGATAAAGAAGAAGAAGTAAAAGATGCAGAAGAGGAAGCAGAAGTAGAAGATGATGATGATGATGAAGAAGAAGAAGAAGAAAAAGAAGAAGAAGAAGAAGAAGAAGAAGAAGAAGAAGAAGTTGAAGAAAAAGTAGAAGAACAAGGAGAAGAAAAGAAGAAGACAGAGGAAGATGAAAAAGATGAAGAACAAGAAAAAGAAGAAGAAGAAGAAGAAGACGAACAAGAAGGAGAAGAAGAAGAAGAGGACGAAGATGAAGAAGAAGACAACAAAGAAGAAGGAGGAGATGACGAAGATGAAGGAGGAGAATAAGAAGAGGAAGAAGATGATGAAGGAGAAGAAGAAGAAGAGGAAGAAGAAGAAGAAGAAGAAGAAGAAGAACAAGAAGAAGAGGAAGAAGAAGAACAAGAGGGAGAGGAAGAAGAAGAAGAAGAGCATGCAGACGAACATGTAGAAGAAAAGACGAGGATGGCTACTAAGACGAAGAAGAGGTGCACGGAGAAGACGAAGATGAAGAAGGAGGAGAAGAAGTAGAGGAAAAAGAGGGAGGAGAAGAAGAAGAGGAAAAAGAAGAAGAAGAGGAAGAAGAATGAAAGGATTCGAAGAAGAAGAAGAAGAATGAAAGGAGCCGAAGAAGAACGAGATGAAGATGAAGAAGAAGAAAAAGAAGAAGAAGAATAAGAAGTGGAAGAGGAAGAAGTAGAAGAAGAAAAAGTAGAAGAAGAAGAAGGAGTAGGAGAAGAGGAAGACGATGAAGAAGAAAAAGTAGAAAAAGAAGAAGAAGATGAAGAAGTAGAAGAAGAGGAAGAAGAAGATGAAGAAGTAGAAGAAGAGGAAGAAGAAAATGAACAAAAAAGAGAACAAACATGAAGAAGAAGTAGAAGAAGTCTAGGATGACTAATAATAATAATAATAAGTAGAAGAAGAAGAAGAAGAAGAAGAAGGAGAAGAAGAAGAACAACAACAACAATAAGAAGAAGGTTAAGAAGAAAAACAAGAAGAAGGAGGAGAAGAAGAAGAAATAATAGTAGTAGTAGTAGTAGTAGTAGAAGAAGAAGAAGAAGAAGAAGAAGACGAAGAAGAAGAAGAAGAAGAAGAAGAAAAGAAGAAGTAGAAGAAGAAGAAGAACGAGCAGAAGAAGAAGATGATGATGATGATGAAGAAGAAAAAGAAGATTATGAAGAAGAAGAAAAGTAAAAAAAAGAAGAAGAATAAGAAGTTGATGATGACGAAGAATAAGAAGAAGAAGAAGAAGGTGAAGAACTAGAAGAATAAGACGATAATGATTATGAAGAAGAAGAAGAGGAAGAACAAGAAGAAGATAAAGAAGAAGAAGAAGAAGAAGAAGAAGAAGAAGATGAAGAAGAGGAAGAAGAAGACAAAGAAGAAGATGATGACAATATTGAACTAATAGAAGAAGAAGAAGAAGAAGTTGTAGTAGCAATAGTAGTAGTAGAAGAAGAAGAAGAAGAAGAAGAAGATGATGAGGATGAACAAGATGAATATGAAGAAGAACAAGAAGATGAAGATGAGGATGACTAATAAGAGAAAGAATAAGAGGACCTTGAGGAGGAGGAGGAGGTGGAAGAAGAAGAAGAAGAAGAATAATAATATTATTATTGTGAAGAAGAAGAAGAAGAAGGAAAAGAAGAAGAAGAAGTGGAAGAAGAAGAAGAAGAAGGGGAACATGAAGAAGATTAAGGAGGAGAAAAAGAAAAGGAAGAGAAGAATATGAAGAAGTAGAAGGAGAAGAATAAGAAGAAGAAGATGAAGGAGAAGAAGAAGAAGAAAAATAAGAACAAGAAGGAAGAGCATGAGAAGAAGAAGAAGAAGAAAAAAAAAAGAAGAGGAAGTAGAAGAAGGAGAAGAAGAGAAAGAAGAAGAAGAAAGAGAAGAGGAAGAAGAAGAAGAAGAAGAAGAAGAAGAAGAAGAAAAGTTCGAAGGGGGAGATGATGACGAAAAAGAAGAATGGGAATAAGAAGAGGAAGAAGAAGATGAAGAAGTAGAAGGGAAAGTTGAAGAAGAAAAAAAACAAGAAGAAGAAGAAGATGAAAAGAAAGAAGTAGAAGAAGAACAACAACAATTAGAGGAGGAGCAGAAAGAAGAAGAAGAAGAACAAGAAGAAGAAGAAGAGGAAGAAGAAAAAGAAGAAGAATTGGAAGAAGAAATGGAAGAAAAAGTACAAGAAGAAGAAGAAGAATAAGTTGAAAAAGAAGGAGAAGAAAGCAGAAGAAGAAGGAGAAGAAGCAGAAGACGAAGAAGAAGAAGAAGAAGAATAAGAAGAAGAAGATGAACAAGTTGAAGGAAAAGATGTAAAAATAGAAGAAGATGATGATGTTGAAGAAGAAGAAGAAAAACATCAGAAGGAAGAAGAAGGAGAAGAAGAAGAAGAAGAATAAGATGATGTAGAAGAAGAAGAAGATGATGATGAAGATGAAGAGGAAGAAGAAGAAGAAGAAGTTAAAGAAGAAGATGAAGAAGAAGCGGAAGAAAAAAAAGAGGAAGACGATGAGGAAGAAGTAGAAATTGAAGAAGCAGAAGAAGACGAAGAAAAAGAAGAAGCAGAAGAAAAAAACGAAGAAGAGAACAAAAAAAAAAGAGGTAGAAGAAGATAAGGAAGAAGAAGCGGAAGAAGAAGTGGAAGAAGAAGAAGAGGAAGAAGAATAAGAAGAAGTAGAGGAAGAAGATGCGGAAGAAGAAGAAGAATAACAAGAAGAAGATAAAGAAGATCATGAAGAAGAAGAAGATTATGATGATGATGATGATGAAGAAGAAGAATTATAAGATGAATAAGAAGAAAAAGATGGAGAAGAACCAAAAGAAGAAGAAGAAGAAGAAAAAGAAAAAGAAGATGAAAAAGAAGAAGACGAAGAAGAAGAAGAAGAAGGTGAAGAAGAAGAAGAAGAAGAAGATGAAGAAGTAGGAAATGTAGGAGAATAAGAAGAAGGAGGAGGAGGAGAAGAAGAAGATGAGGAAGACGAAGAAGAAGAACAAGAAGAATAAGAACAGGAAAAAGAACAAGAAGAAGTTGAAGAAGAAGAAGAAGAAGAAGAAGAAGAAGAAGAAGAAGAAGAAAAAGAAGATGAAGAAGGTGAAGAAGAAGAAGAAGAAGAAGAAGAAGAAGATTTTGATAAAGTAGCAGAAGAAGAAGAAGAAGGGGAAGAAGAAGAAGAAGGAGGAGAATAAGAAGAAAAGATGAAGAAGAAGATGAAGAAGAAGAAGAAAAACAAGGAGAAGGAGAAGGAGAAGAAGAAGAAGAAGAAGGGGAAAAGAAGGAAAAAAGAAAAAGAGGAGGAAGCTAAAGAAGAAGAAGAAGAAGAAGAAGAAGAAGAAGAAGAAAAAGAAGAAGAAGAAGATGATGATGAAGAATAAGAAGATGAAGAAGAACAAGAAGAAGTTCAAGAATTACAAGAAGAAGATGTAGATGAAGAAGAAGGAGAAGGAGAAGAAGAAGAAGAAGAAGAATTAGGAGAAGAAGAAGAAGAAGAACAAGAAGAAAAAGTAGAAAAGAAGAAGGAGAAGAAGAAGGAGAAGAAGAAGAAGAAGAAGAAGATGATGATGATGATGAAGGAAAAAAGAAGAAGAAGAAGAAGGAGAAGAAGAAGAAGTTGAAGAAGAAGAAGAAGTTGAAGAAGAAGAAGAAGAAAAAGTGGATGAAGATTAGAAGAAGAAGAAGAAGTGGAATAACAAGAAGAAGAATATGGAGAAGAATAAGATGGAGAAGAAGAAGATGGAGAAGAAGAAAAAGAAGAAGAGGAAGAAGAAAAAGTTGAAGAACAAGAAGAAGGCAAAGAAGATGAAGAAGATGAAGAGCAGCAAGATGAAGAAGTAGAAGAAGGCGAAGAAGAAGATGAATAAGAAGAAGAAGTAGAAGAAGAAGAAGAAAAAGAAGAAGAAGAAGAAGTCAAAATTAGAAGAAGGGGAAGAAGAAGAAGAGGAAGAGGAAGAAGTAGTAGAAGAAGAAGAGGAGGAAGAAGAAGAAGATGATGAAGAAGCGGAAGATGAAGGAGAAGAAAAAGAAGATGAAGATGAACAAGAAGAAGAAGAAGAAGAAAAATAAGAAGAAGAAGAAGTCAAATTAGAAGAAGGGAAAGAAGAACAAGAAGAAGAAGAAGGGGAAGAGGAAGAAGTAGAAGAAGAAGAAGAAGAAGAAGAAGAAGAAGATGCAGAGGAAGAAGATGAAGAAGATGAAAAAGAAGATGAAGAAGAACAAGAAGAAGAAGAAGGAGAAGAAGAAGAAGAAGGAGAAGAAGAAGAAGAGGAAGAAAAAGAAGATGAAGAAGAAGAAGAAGAAGGAGAAGGAGAAAAAAAGAAAAAAGAAGAAGTGGAAGAAGAAGAAGAAGAAAAAGAACAAGAAGAAGAAGATAAAGGAGAAGTAGAACAAGAAGGAGAAGAACTAAAGGAAGAAGAAGAAGTTGACGAAGAAGAAGAAGAAGAAGAAGAAAAGCAAAAGAATATGAAAAGGAAAAAGAAAAAGATTAAAAAGAAGAAGAAGAAGAAGAAGAACAAGAAGAAGGAGAAGATGGAGAAGAAGAGGAAGAAGAAGTAGGAGAAGAAGAAGAAGGAGAGGAAGAAGAAGTAGAAGAAGAAGAAGATTATTAAGCCGAATAAGATGAAGAAGAAAAGCACAAAGAAGAGGAGGAAGAAGAGTAGAAAGTAGAAGAAGAAGAAGAAGAAGAAGAAGAAGAAAAAGAAGAATAAGTAGTAGAAGAAGAAGAAGAAGTTTAAGAAGAAGAAGAAGAAGAGGAAAAAGAGTAAGAAGTGAAAAGAAGAAGTAGAAGAAGAAGAAGGAGAAGGAGAAGAAGAACAAGAAGGTGATTATGATGAAGAAGAAAAAGAAGAAGAAGAATAAGAAGAGGATGAGGAAGAAGAAGAAGAAAAAAAAGAAGAAGAAGAAAAAGAAGAAGAAGAAGAGGAAGAAGAAGCAAAAGAACGAGAAGAAGAAGAAGATGAAAAGGAAGAAGTTGAAGAAGAAGAAAAAGTAAAAGAAGAAGAATAAAAAGTTGATGATGACTTAGAAAAGGAAGAAGAAGAAGAAGAAGAAGAAGAGGAAGAAGAAGTAACAGAATAAGAAGAAGAAGAAGAAGGAGAAGAAGAAGAATAAAATGGTAATGATGATGATGAAGAAGAAGAGGAAGAAGAAGAAAAAGAAGAATAAGAAGAAGAAAAAGAAGAAGAGAACGAAGTAGAAAAAGAAAATGAAGAACGAGAGGGTGAAGAAGAAGAAGAAGAAGCAAAAGAAGAAGTAGAAGAAGAGGAAGAGGAGGAAAAAGAAGAAGAAGAAGAAGAAGAAGAAGAAGAAGAAGTACAAGAAGAACAAGAATCAAAACAGGAACAAGAAGAAGGAGAAGAAGAAGAAGAAGAAGAAGAAGCAAAAGGAGAATAAGAAGTAGAAGAAGAAGAAGATGAAGATGAAGAAGAAGAGGAAGAAGAAGAATAATAAGAAGTAGAAGAAAAAAAAGAAGAAGAAGAAGGAGAAGAAGAACAAGAATAAGAAGAAGAAGAAGAATTAAAAGAAGAAGAAGATGAAGAAGAAGGAGTAGGAGAAGGAGAAGAAGAAGTAGAAGATGAAGAAGATGATGAAGAAGAAAATGATGATGATGATGATGATGAAGAAGAATAAAAAGAAAATGAAGTTAAAGATGATGAAGAAGAAGAAGTAGTAGAAGAAGACGACGACGATGATGATGATGTTGAAGAAGAAGAAGAAGAAGAAGTCGAAAATTAAGAATAAGGAGAAGAAGATGA
>JAIUJO010000758.1:150000-155000 GCA_023846275.1 Vanilla planifolia | reverse complement strand
GATGATGATGAAGAAGAGGAAGAAAAACATGATGAAGAATGAGAAGAAGAAGAAGAAGAAGAAGAAGTAGAAAAAGAAGAAGAAGAAGATGATGATGATGATGATGATGATGAGGAAGAAGAAGAAGAAGGAAAAGAAGAAGAAGAAGTAGATGTAGTAGAAGAAGAAGAAGATGAAGATTAAAAGAAGGAGAAGAAGATGATGATGAAGAAGAAGAAGTAGTGGAAGAAGAAGAAGATGAAAAGGTAGAAGAAGAAACGGAAGAAGTAGAAGAAGAAAATAATAAAAAAAGGCGAATAAGTAGAAAACGATGAAAAAGAACAACAAGAAGAAGAAAAAGAAGAAGAAGAAGAAGAAGAAGAAGAGGAAGGAGACGAAGGAGGAGGAGGAGGAGGAGAAGAAGAAGAAGAGGAAGAAGTGGACGAAGAAGAAGAAGAAGAAGATGAAGAAGAAAAGCAAGTAGAAGAAGAAGAAATAAAAGTAGAATAAGAGGAGGAAGAATAAGAAGAAGAAGAAGGAGAAATAGTAGAAGAAGTAGACGTAAAAGAAGAAGAAGAAGAGGAAGATCTGTGGAAGAAGAAGAAGAAGAAGAACAAAAAGAAGAAGAAGAAGAAGGAGAAGAAGAAGAAGAAGAAGAAGAACAAGAACAAGAAGAAAAAGAAGGATGAGGAGAAAAATAAGGAGGAGAAGAAGACAAAGAAGAAAGAAGAAGATGGAAAAGAAGAAAAAGAAGAAGAAGTGAAAGAGGAAGATGAAGTGGAAGAAGAAGAAGAAGAAGAAGAAAAAGTGGAAGAACAAAATGATGAAGAAGAAGAAGAAGAAGAATAAGTAGAAGATTAAGACGAAGAAGGAGAAGAAGAAAGAGAAGAAGAAGAAGAAGAAGAATAAGTAGATGAAGATTTCAAAGAAAAAGAAGATGAAGAAGAAGAATAAGAATAAGAATAAGAAGCAGAAGTAGTAGTAAAAGAAGAAGATGATGATGATGAAGAAAAAGAAGAAGAAGAAGAAGGAGATGATGATGATCATTATGGTCATGATAAAGAAGAAGAGGAAGAAGAAGCAAAAGATGAAGAAGAAGAAGAAGAAGAAGAAGACGAAGAAGAAGTAGTAGTAGTAGAAGAAGAAGAAGAAGAAGAAGAAAAAGAAAAGGAAGAAGAAGGAGGAGAAGAAGACGAAGAAGAAGAAGAAAGAAGAACCAGAAGAAGAAGATGAAGAAGAAGAGGAGGAAGAAGAGGAATTAGATGAGGAAGAGGTGGAATTAGAAGAAAAAGAAGAAGAAGAAGTAGAAGGCAAAGATGAAGAAGTAGATGGGGAAGAAGAAGAAGAAGAAGAAGAATAAGAAGAAGAAGATGAATAAGAAGAAGAAGAAGAGGAAGAAGAAGAAGAAGGGGTAGACGAAGAAGAAGAAGAAGAAGCGGATGAAGAATAAGATAAGGAAGAAGAAGAAGAAGAGGAAGAAGAAGAAGATGAAGAAGAAGAAGATGATGATGATGATGAGGAAAAAGATGACGAAGAAGAGTATAAAGAAGAAGGCGAAGAGGAAGTTGAAGAACTTGAAGAAGAAGAAATGGAAGAATTAGAAGAAGAAGAAGACGATGAAGATGAAGAAGAAGATGAAGAAGAGAAAGAAAATGATGAAGAAGAATAAGAAGAAGTTGATGAGGAAGTAGGAGAAGAAGAAAAAGAAGAAGAAGAAAGAGAAGAAGAAGAAGAAGAAGAAGAGATAGAGAAAAAGAAAAAAAAGAAGAAGAAGATGAAGAGGAACGAGTAGATGAAGAAAAAAAGTAGAAGAAGAAAAAGATGAAGTAAAAGAAGAAGAAGATGAAGATGAAGAAGAAGAAGAAGAAAGAGAAGAAGAAGAAGAAGAAAGAGAAGTTAGAGAAGAAGGAGAAGTATTATAAGAAGAAGAAAAAGGAGGAGGAGAAGAAGATGAAGAAGAAAAAGAAGAAGATGAAGATGAAAATTAAGAAGAAGAAGAAGAAGAAGAAGAAGAAAAAGAAAAATAAAGAGAAGAAGAAGAACAATAAGAATAAGAATAAGAAGAAGAAGAAGAAGAAAAAGAAGAAGAGGAAGAAAATGAAGAAGAAGAAGAAGATGATGATGATGAAGAAAACAATGAAGTGGAAGAAGAAGGAGAAGAAGAAGAAGTAGGCGAAGAAGAAGAAGAAGAAGAAGAAGACAAAGGAGAAGAAGAAGAAGGAGAAAAAGGAGGAGGAGAAGAAGAAGAGGAAGAAGAGGAAGAAGAAGAAAAAGAAGTCGATGAAAAGGAAATGCAAGTAGAAGAAGAAGAGGAGGAGGAGGAAGAAGAAGGAGGAGGAGGAGGAGGAGGAGGAGGAGCAAAAGAAGAAGAAGAAGCAGAATAAGAAGAAGATGTAAAATAAGTAGTAGAAGAAGAAGAAGAATATAATAAGAATAAGAATAAGAAGAAGAAGAAGAAGAGGTAGAAGTGAAAGATGATGAAGAAGAAGAAGAAGAATAGAAGAAGAAGGAGAAGAAAAAGACGAAGAAGAAGATGATGATGAAGAAGAAGGAGAAGAAGAGCAATTAGAGGAAGAAGAAGAAGAAGAAGACGATGATGAGGAAGAAGAAGAAGAAGGGGAAGAAGTAGAGGAGGAAGAGGAAAAAGATAACTAGGAAGAAGTTGAAGAAGAAGAAGAAAAAGATGAAGGTGACGATTCTGAAAAAGAAGAAGAAGAAGAAGGAGAAGATGATTTTGATGATGAACAGGAAGAAGAAGAAGAAGAAGAAGAAGAGGAAGCGAAAGAAGAAGAAGAAGAAGAGGAATAAAAAGAAGAAAAAGAAGAAGAAAAAGAGGAAAAGAAGGAGGAAAAAGAAGAAGAAAAAGGAGAGAAGGAAAAAGAAGAAGATGATGAAGAGGAAGAACATGAAGAAGAAGAAGAAGAAGAAGTGGAGGATGAAGAAGAAGAAGATGAAGATAAAGAAGAAAAAGAAGAAGAAGAAGAAGAAGAAGAAGAAGAAGATGAGGAAGAAAAAGAAGAAGAGGAGGGAGAAGAAGAAGTAGTATCAGTTGAAGAAGAAGAGGAAGAAGAAGAAGAAGAAGATGAAGAAGAAGAGGAAGAAGAAAAAGAAGAATAAGAAGAAAGAGTAAAAGAAGAAGAAGGAGAAGTAGAAGAAGAAGAAGAAGAAGAAGAAGAACAAGAAGAAGAAGATAGAAGAAGACAAAGATGATGATGATGATGATGATAAAGAAGTAGAAGATGAAAAAGAAGTAGAAGATGAAAAAGAAGTAGAAGATAAAAAAGAAGAAGAAAACAAAGAAGAAGAAGAAGGAGAAGAAGAAGAAGAAGAAGGAGGAGGAGGAGGAGGAGAAGAAGGGGAAGAAGCAGAATAAATAGAAGAAGGACAAAGAGAAGAAGAAGAAAAAGAACAAGAAGAAGAATAAGAAGAAGAAGAAGAAGAAGAAGAAGAAGTAGAAGAAGAAGAATCAGGAGGAGAAGTAGTAGTTGTAGAAGTAGAAGTAGAAGAAGAAGAAGAAGAAGAAGAAGAAGGATGGGAAGAAGAAGAAGAAAAAGAAGAAGAAGAAGAAGAGGAAGAAGAAGAAGAAGAAGAAGAAGAAGAAGAAAAAGATGAAGAAGAAGATGATGATGAAGAAGAAGAAGAGAAATTAGAAAAAGAAGAAGAAGAATACGAAGATGAAGAAGTAGTAGTAGTAGTAGAAGAAGAAGAGGAAGAAGTGTAGGAAGAAGAAGATGAAGGAGAAGAAGTTGAGGAAGAAGAAGAAAAAGATAACTTGGAAGAAGATGAAGAAGAAGAAGAAAATGATAAAGGTGAAGATGCTGAAGAAGAAGAAAAAGAAGAAGAAGATGAAGAATAAGAAGTAGGAGATGATGATGTTGAAGAGGAAGAAGAAGTAGAAGAAGAAGAATGAGAAGAAGAAGAAGAAGAAGAGGAAGAAGACGTATTAGATGAAGATGATGAGGAATTAGAGGAAGAAGAAGAAAGCAAAGAAGAGGAAGAAGAAGTAGAAGAACAAGAAGTCAAGGAAGAAGAAGAAGAAGAAGAAGATGATGAAGAAGAAGAAGATGAAGAAGAAGTAGAAGCAGAAGAAGAAGAAGAAGAGGATGAAGAAGATGAGGAGGAAGAAGAAGAAGAAGGAGAGGAAGAAGAGGAAGAAGTTTAAGAAGATGATGATGATAATGGAGAGGATGAAGATGATGAAGAAGAGTATCATGAGGAAGATGAAGAGGATTAAGACGATGAAAAAGAAGATGAAGACGTAGTTGAAGAACTTGAAAAAGATGAAGAAATTGAAGAAGAAGAAGATGAAGAAGAAGAAGAAGATGATGAAGAAGAAGAAGATGAAGAAATTGAAGAAGAACAAGAAGATGAAGAAGAAGAACAAGAACAAGAGGAAGAAGAAGAACTAATAGAAGAAGAAGAAGAAGAAGAAAAAGAAGCAGAAGAAGAAGTAAAAGAAGAAGAAGGACAAGAAGAAGAAAAAGAAGAAGAAGAAGAAGAAGAAGAAGAATACGAAGAAGAAGAAGAAAAAGAAAAAGAAGAAGAAGAACAAGAAGAAAATCAAAGAAGATGGAGAAGGAGAAGAAGAAGAAGAAAATGAAGAAGAGGAAGACGATCAAGAAGAAGAAGCCAACGAAAAAGTACAAGAAGAAAAGGCAAAAGAAGAAGAAGAAGGAGAAGTAGAAGAAGAAGAATAAGTGGAATTGGAAGAAGAAGAAAAAGAATAAAGGAAAGTTCAAGAAGAAGAAGAAGAAGAAGAAGAAGAAGAGGAAGAAGAGGAAGAAGATGAAAAGCAAGAAGAAAAAGAAGAAGAAGAAGAAGAAAAGTAAAAGAAAATGAAGAAGAAGATGAAGAAAAAGAAAAAGAAGAAGAAGATGAAGAAAAAGAAAAAGAAGAAAATGATTAAGAAGAATAAGTAGAAGAAGATGAACAGGAAGAACAAAAAGAAGAAGAGGAAAGAGAATAAGAAAAAGAAGAAGAAGAAAAGAAAGAAGAATAAAGAAAGAAGAAGGAGATGAAGA
>JAIUJO010000758.1:140000-145000 GCA_023846275.1 Vanilla planifolia | reverse complement strand
AGGAAGAAGAAGAAGAAGAAGAAGTAGAATGAAACGAAGAAGAAGTTGAAGAGGAAGAAGAAGATGATCTTGAAGAGGAAGAAGAGGAAGGTGAAGAAGAAGATGTTGATGAGGAAGAAGAATATGGAGAAGAAGAAGAAGAAAAAGAAAAAGAACAAGAACAAGAATAAGAAAAGAAGAATTTGAAGAAGAGGAAGTTGACGAAGAAGAAGAAGAAGAAGAATAAGAAAAAGAGGTAGAAGAAGGAGAAGAGGAAGAAGAAGAAGAAGAGGAAGAAGACAAAAAAGAAGGAGAAGAAGAAGATGAATAATAAGAATATGATGACAAAGAAGAAGAAGAATAAGATGATGATGATGAAGAAGAAGAAAAGAAAAAGAAGAAGAATAAGGAGGAGGAGAAGAAGAAGAAGAAGAAGGAGAAGAAGAAGCAGGAGGAGAAGAAGAAGAAGAATGAGAAGAAGAGGAAGAAGGAGAAGAAGAAGCAGAAGAAGAAGATGGAGAAGAAGAAAAAGGAGATGATGAAGAAGAAGAAGATGACGATGATGAGGGAGAAGAAGAAACAGAAGAAGAAGAAGAGGAAGAAGAATAAGTAGATGATGATGAAGAGGTTGAAGAAGTGGAAAAATAAGAAGATGATGTGTAAGAAGAAGGGGAAGAAGAAGTAGTAGAAGAAGAAAATGACGAAGAAGACGAAGAAGAAGACAAAGAGGATGAAGAAGAAAAATAAGAAGGGAAGATGAAGAAGAAGAAGAGGAAGAAGAAGAAGAAGAAGTAGAAGAAGAAGAAGAAGAAGAAGAAGAAAAACAAGAAGAATAAGAAAAAGAAGAAGCAAAAGAAGAAGAAGAAGAAAAGGAAGAAGAAGTAGAAGAAGAAGAAGAAGAAGAACAGAAAGAAGTAGAGGAAGAGTATGAAGACTAAGACGATCAAGAGGAAGAAGAAGAAGAAGAAGAAGAAGAAGAAGGGGAAGAAGAAGAAGAAGAAGAAGAAGAACAAGAATAGGTAGAAGAAAAAGAAGAAGAAGAAGCACAAGAAGAAGAAGACGAAGAAGAAGAAGAAGAATAAGAATAAGTTGATGGTGAAAAAGAAGAGGAAGAAGAAGACCAAGATGATTAAGAAGAAGAAGAAGAAGTAGAAGAAGAAGATGAAGAAGAAGATTTAGAAGAAGAAAAAGATGATGATGAAGAAGAATAAGAAGAAGTTAATGTTGAAGAAGAAGAACAAGAAGATGATGATGATGTTGATGACGATAATGAAGAAGAAGACGATGAGGATGAAGAAGAAGAGAAGAAGATGAAGAACAATAAAGAGAACAAGAAGAAGAAGAGGATAATGGTAATGATGATGACTATGTAGAAGAAGGATAAGAAGAAGAAGTGGAAGATGAAGATGACGAAGAAAAAGGAGAAGAAGAAGACTAAGAAGAAGAAGACAAAGAAAAAGAAGAAGAAGAGGAAGAAGAATAAGAAGAAGAAGAAGAAGAAAAAGAAGAAGATGAAGAAGTAGAAGAAGAAGAGGAGGAAGTAGAACAAGGAAGAGAATGAACAGAAAGAAGAAGAAGAGGAAGAAGATAAGAATAAATAACAAGAAGATGAAGAATAGGTGGAGGAAGAAGAAGAAGAAGAAGAAGTAGAAGAAAAAGAAGAAGAAGATGAAGAAGAAGAAGAAGAAAAGAATTAGAAGAAGAAGAAGAAGCAGATGAAGAAGAAGAAGAAGAAGAAGAAGAAGAAAGAGCAAAAGAAGAAGAAGTAGAAGTAGTAGAAGAAGAAGAAGAAGAGGAAGAAGAAGATGACAAAGAAGATGAAGACGAAGAAGAAGAAGAGGAAGAAGAAGAAGAAGAAGAAGAAGAAGAAAAGAAGAAGAAGAAGAAAAAGAAGAAAAAGAAGTAGAAGAAGAAGAAGAAGAAGAAGAAGGAGAAGAAGAAGAAGAAGAAGAAGTAGAAGAAGAAGAAGAGTTAGAAGAAGAAGAAGAAGATGAAGAAAAAGTCGAATTCAAAGAAGGAGAACAAGAAGAAGCAGAAGAAGAAGAAGAAGAGATTGAAGAAGAAGAAGAAGAAGAAGAGGAAGAAGATGAAGAAGAAGAAAAAGAATCAGAAGATGAAGAAGAAGAAGAAGAAGAAGAAGATGATGAATAAAAAGAATAAGAAGAAAAAGGAGAAGAAGAAGAATAAGAAGAAGAAGAAGAAGAAGAATAAGAAGTTGAAGAACAAGAAGTGGAAATAGAGAAAACGGAACAAGAGGAAGAGGAAAAATTTGAAGAAGAACAAGGAGAAGAACTAAAAGAAGAAGAAGTAGAAGTTGATGAAGAAGAAGAAGAAGAGCACGAAAAGGAAGATGAAAAAGAAGAAGAAGAAGAAGACGAAGAAGAAGAAGATGAAGAAGAAGAAGAAGATGGAGAAGAAGAGGAAGAAGAAGGAGAAGAAGAAGAAGAAGAAGGAGAAGAAGAAGAAGATGTAGAAGAACAAGAAGAAGATGAAGAAGATTATGTAAAATAAGAAGAAGAAGAAGAAGAGCATGAAGAAGAAGTGGAGAAAGAAGAGTAGAGAGAACGAGAAGAAGAAGAAGAAGAAGAAAAAGAATAAGTAGAAGTAGAAGAAGAAGAAAAAGAAGAAGAAGTGACAGAAGAAGAAAAAGAAGAAGAAGAAGAGTAAGAAGAGAAAAAGTAAGAAGAAGAAGAAGAAGAAGAAGAAGAAGAAGATGTTGATGATGAAGAAGAGAAAGAAGAAGAAGAAGAAGAGGTAGAAGAAGAAGAAGAAGAAGAAGAGGAAGAGGAAGATAAAGAAGAAGAACAACAAAAAGAAGAGGAAGAAAAAGAATAATAAGTAGGGGAAAACTAAAAAGAAGAAGAAGAAGAGGAAGAAGAATTAGAATAAAAAAAAGAAGAAGAAGTAGAAGAAAAAGAAGAAGAAGAAGAAGAAGTAGTAGTATAAGAAGAAAAAGAAGAAAAGAAAGAAGCAGAACAAGAAGAAGAGGAACAAGAGGATGAAGAAGAAGAAGAAGATGATGAAGAAGAAGAAGAAGAAGAGAAGAAGAAGAAGAAGAAGAAGATGATGAAGATGTTGAATAAGAAGAGGAAGAAGAAGCACAAGAAGAAGAAGAAGAAGAAGAAGAAAAAGAATTGGAAGGTGAAGAACTAGAAGAAGATGAAGATGAAAATGAAGAAGAACAAGGAGGTGATGATGAAGAAGAAGAAGAATAAGGAGAAGAAGAAAAAGAAGAAGAAGAAGAAGAAGAAGAACAAGATGATGAAGAAGAAGAAGAAGAGGAAGATGAATAAGAAGAAAAAGAAGAAGACAAAGAGGAATAGTAATAATAATAATAATAATAACAATAATAATATTAAAAACAATAATAATAATAATAATAATAATAATAATAAGATGAAGGAAAAGGAGAAGAAGAGGAATATGAAGAAGAAGAAGAAGTAGTAAAAGAAAAAAATGTAGGCAAAAAAGAAGAAGAAGAAGAAGAAGAAGAATAAGAAGAAGAAAAAGAAGTGTAAAAAGAAGTAGAAGAACAAGAAGCAGAAGAAGAAGTAGAAGAAGAAGAAGAGGAAGAAGAAGAAGAAGTAGAAGAAGAAGAGGAGGAGGAGGAAGAAGAAGAAGAAGAAGAATAAGAAAAAGAAGTATAAAAAGAAGAATTAGAAGAACAAGAAGAAGCGAAAGAAGAAGTAAAAAAAAAAAAAGAGGAAGAAGAAGAAGAAGTAGACGAAGAAGAGGTAGAAGAAGAAGAACAAGAAGAAGAATAAGAAGAAGAAGAAGAGGAAGAAGGAGAAGGAGAGAAGAAAGAAGTAAAACAAGAAGAAAAGCAACAAGAGGAAGTAGAAGAGGAAGAAGAAAAAGAAGAAGAGGAGGAGGAGGAGGTAGAAGAAGAAGAAGAAGAAGAAGAAGCATAGAAAGAAGAGTAAGAAGAAGAAGAAGAAGACGTTGAAGAAGAAGAAGAAGATGATGATGATGAAGAAGAAGATGCTAATGAAGAAGATGATTTTGATGAAGTAGGACAAGGACAATAAGAAGTTGAAAAAAAATGAACAAGATGAAGAAGTAGAAGAAGAAGATAAAGATGATGAAGTACAAGAAGAAAAAGAAGAAGAAGAAGAAGAAGATTAAGAAGAAGAAGAAGATGACAAAGAAGAAGAAAGAAGAAGAAGAAGAAGAAGAAGAAGAAGAAGAAGAAGAAGAAAAGAAGAAGAAGAAGAAGAAGAAGAACTAGAAGAAGAAAACGAAGTAAAAGAAGAAGATGATGAAGCAAGAGTAGAAGAAGAAGAAAAAGAAGAAGTAGACGAAGAATAAGAATAAGAACAAGAAGAAGAAGATGAGATGATGATGCAGATGATGATGAAGATGAAGGAGTAGAAGAACATGATTAAGAAGAGGAGGAAGAAGAAGAAGAAGAAGAAGAATAGGATTTAGATGAAAATGAAGTGGAAGAAGAAGAAGAAGAAGAGGAAGATGTCTAAGAAGAAAAAGAAGTTGAAGAAGAAGAAGAGGATGAAAAGAAAGAAGATGAAGAAGAAAAAGAAGAAGAAGATGAAGCAGAAGATGAAAAAGAAGAAGAGGAAGAAGAAGAAGAAGAAGTTTAAGAAGAAGATGAAGAAGAAGAATAAGATGATGATGAAAATAAGAATAAGAAGAAGAAGAAGAAGAGGAGGAAGAAGAAGAATATGAAGAGGAAAAAGTAGTAGAAGAAAAAGAAGAATGAGAAGTATAAGAAGAAGAAGGAAAAGAAGAAGAAGAAGAAGAAGAAGAAGAAGAAGAAGTAGAAGAAGAGGGAGAGGAAGAAGAAGAAGGAGGGGAAGAAGCAGAATAAGAAGTAGTAGAAGAAAAAGAAGAAGAAGAAAATGAAGAAGAAGTAGAAGAAGATAAAGTAGAAGACGAAAAATAAGAGAAAGTAAAACAATAACAAGGGGAAGATTAGAAGGAAGAAGAGGAAGAAGACGAAGAAGAAGAAGAAGAAGAAGAAGTAAATGAAGGACATGAAGAAGAAGTAGAAGAAGAAAAAGAAG
>JAIUJO010000758.1:115000-117500 GCA_023846275.1 Vanilla planifolia | reverse complement strand
GAAGAAGAAAAAGTAGAAAAGAATAAGAGGAAGAAGAAGTAGGAGAAGAAGACGAAGAAAAAGAAGAAGAAGAAAAAGAAGAAAAAGAAGAAGAAGAAGAAGAAGAAGAAGAAGAAGAAGAACAACAAGAAGAAGATAAAGAAGTGGAAGAAGAAGAGGAGGAAGAAGATGATGATGAAGAAGAAGAAAAAGAAATAAAAGACGAAGAAGAAGATGACGAAGAAGAACAAGAACAAGAGGAAGAAGAAGAATTAGAAGATGAAGAAGAAGAAGGAGATGAAGAAGAAGAAGAAGAAGCAGAAGAAGAAGAAGAAAAAGTAGAAAAAGGAGAAGAAGAAGAAAAAGATGATGAAGAAGAAGAAGAAGAAAAAGAAAGGAAGAAAGAAGAAGAAGGAGAAGAAGAAGGAGAAGGAGAAGAAGAAGAAGAAGAAGAAGAAGATGAAGAACAAGAAGAAGAAGAAAGAAATAAAGAAGCAGAAGAAGAGGAAGAAAAATAAACAGAAGACGAAGAAGAAAAAGAAGAAGATGAAGATTAAGAACAAGAACAAGAGGAAGAAGAAGTACAAGAAGAAGAAGAAAAAGAAGTAGAAGATGAAAAAGAAGAAGAAGAAGAAGAAGGAAGAGCAGAAGAAAAAGAAGAAGAAGAAGAAGAACAAGAAGAAGAAGAAGAAGAAAAAGAAATAGAAGAAGAAGAACAAGTAGAAGAAACAAATGTAGGAGAAAAAGAAGAGAAGAAGAAGAAGAGGAAGATGATCAAAAAGAAGAAGACAACAAAAAAGAACAAGAAGAAGAAGAAGAAGTGAAAGAAGAAGAAGAAAAATACGAGGAATTAGAAAAAGAAGAAAAAGAATAAGAGGAAGTTAAAGAAGAAGAAGAAGAAGAAGAAGAGGAAGAGGAAGAGGGGGAAGAAGATGAAAAAGAAGAAGTTGAAGAAGAAAAAGAAGGGAAGAAAAAGAGGAAGAAGAAGCTCAAGAAGAAGAAAAAGAAGAGGATGATGATGAAGAAGAAGAAGGGAAGGAAGAAGAAATAACAGAAGAAGAAAAGGAATTAGAAGAAGAAGATGAAGAAGAAGAAGAAGATGAGGAAAAAATAACAAGAAGAAGAATAAGAAGAAGAACAAGAAGATGTAGGAGAAGAAGAAGAAGAAGAAGAAGACGAATAAGAAGAAGAAGATGAAGAAAAAGAAGAAGAAGAGGGAAAAGAAGAAGAAGTTGAAGAGGAAGAAGATGATGATGTGGAAGAAGAAGAAGAGGAAGATGAAGAAGAAGATGAAGAAGAAGAGGAAGAATGGGGAGAAGAAGAAGAAGAAGCAGTAGATGAAGAAGAAGAAGAAGAAGAAGAAGAAAGAGGAAGAAGAAAAAGAGGATGACGACGAAGAAGAAGAAGAAGCAGTAGAAAAAGCAGAAGTAGAAGAAGAAGAAAAGGAATTAGAAGAAAAAGAAGAATAAGAAGATTTCGATGCAGTTGGAGAACTAGAAAAAGAAAAGAAAGAAGTAGAAGAAGAAGAGGAAAAGTAGAGGAAGAAGAAAAAGAAGATGAAGCGGAAGAAGTGGAAGAAGAAGAAGAAGAAAAAGATGAAGTTGAAGAAGCTGATGAAGTAGAAGAAGAAGATAGAGAAGAAGAAGAAGAAGAAGAGGAAGAACAAGAACAAGAAGAAGAAGATGATGATGATGAGGAAGAAGAAGACAAAAAAAACAAGAAGAAGAAGAAGAGGAAGAGGAAGAGAAAGAGGAAGAGGAAGAAGGGGAAGAAGAAGAAGAAGATGATTAAAATGAAAAGGAGGAGGAGGATGAAGAACAAGATGATGATGGAGAAGAAGAAGAATAGGAAGAAGATGAAGACGATTAAGAAGAAGATGATGAAGAGGACGAAGAAGTAAAAGAAGAAGAAGAAGAAGAAGAAGAAGTGGAAGGAGAAGAAGAAGTACAGAAGGAGGAAGAAGAAGAAGTAGAAGATGAAGATGAAGAAGAAGAATAAGAAGAAGAAGAACAAGAAGAAGAAGAAGAAGGAGAAGAAGAGGAAGAAGAAGAAGAAGTAGAAGAAGAAGAAAGAGAAGTAGAAGAAGAAGAAGAAGGAAAAGAAGAAGGAGAAGTTGGAGATGGAGAAGAAGAAGGAGAAGAACAAGATGGAGGAGAAGAAGAAGAAGAAGAAGAAGAAGAAGAAGAAGGAGAAGAAGAAGATGAAGAAGAAGAAGAAGAAGAAGAAGAACAAGAAGATGAAGAAGAAGAAGAAAAAGATGATGATGATGATGATGATGATGATGATGAAGAGGAACAAGAAGAAGAAGAAGATGATGATTATGAAGAAGAAGAAAATGAATAAGAAGAAGAAGAAAAAGAAGAAGAAGAAGAAGAAGGAGAAGAAGAAGAAAAAGAAGAAGAAGAACATGAAGAAAAGCAGAATAAGAAGAGCAAGAAGAAGAAATAGAAGAAGAAGAAGGAGGAGGAGAAGAAGAAGTAACAGTAGTAGAAGAGGAAGAAGAAGAAGAAGGAGAATAATA
>JAIUJO010000758.1:95000-107500 GCA_023846275.1 Vanilla planifolia | reverse complement strand
AGAAGTACAAGTAGTAGTAGTAGTAGAAGAAGAAGAAGAAGAAGAAGAAGAAGAAGAAGTAGAAGAAGAAGATGAAGAAAATGAACAAGAAGAAGAAGAAGAAGAAGAAGAAGAAGAAGATTAAAAGTAGAAGTAGAAGAAGAAAAAGAAGAAGAAGAAGAAGAAGAACAAGTAGAAATTGATGATGATGAAGAGGAAGATGAAGTGGAAGAAAAAGAGGAAGAAGTAAAAGAAGAACAAGAAGAAGAAGAAGAAGAAGAAGAAGAAGTAGAATGAAGAGAAGAAGAAGAAGAAGAAAAAGAAGATGGAGAAGAAGAAGAAGGCGAAGGAGAAGAAGTAGGATAAGGAGAAGAAGAAGAGGAAGAAGAAGGAGAAGAATTAAAAGAATTACAAGAAGACGAAGAAGTAGAAGATGAAAAAGAGGAAGAAGAATAATTAGAAGAAGTAGAAGAATAAGAAGTAGAAGAAGAAGAAGAAGAAAAAGTAGAAAAAGTGTAAGGAGAAGAAGAAGAAGAAGAGGAACAAGAAGAAGAAAACAATGAAGAAGAAGAAGAAGGAGAAAATGATGAAGGAGAAGAGGAAGAAAAAGATGAAGAAGAAGAAGAAGAAGAAGTATAAGAAGAAGAACAGCAAGATGGTGAAGAAGAAGAAGAGGAAGCAGAAGAAGAAGATGATGAAGAAGAAGTGGAAGAAGAGGAAGAAGAGGAGGAAGAAGAATAGGACGAAGAAGATGATGGAGAGGAGAAGAGAAGAAGAAGAAGTAGAAGAAGAAGAAGTAGTAGTAGAAGAAGAAGACAGAGAAGAACAAGATTAAGAATAAGAAGAAGAAGAAGAAGAAGAAGAAGTTGAAGAAGAGGAATTAGAGGATGAAGAAATGGAGGAGATAGAAGAAGAATTAATAGTAGTAGTAGTAGAACAAGAAGATGTGGAAGAAGTAAAAAAAGATTATGAGGAGAAAGATGAACGAAGAGAAAAAGAAGAAGGAGCTGAAGAATAAGAAGAAGAAGAAGGAGAAGAAGATGATGATGATGAGGAAAAGGAAGAAGAGAATGAGGAAGAAGTGGAAGAAGAAATAGAAGAAGAAAAAGTAGAAGAAGAAGAAGAAGAATAAGAAGTAGAAGATGAAGAAGAAGAAGTATATGAAGAGGAGGACGAAGACAAAGAAGAAGAAAGAAAAAAAAAGAAGAAGAAGCAGAAGAAGAAGAAGAAGAAGAAGAAGAAGAAGAAGAAGAAGAAGCAGAAGTAGAAGAAGATTAATAGAAGAAGAAGAAGGATAGAAAGAAGAAGAAAAAGAAGAATAAATAGTTGAATAAGTAGAAGAAGAAGTGGAAGAAGAAGAGGAAGAGGAAGTAGAAGATGAAGATGAAGAACGAGATGAAGTAGAAGAAGAAGAAGATGATAGCGAACAAGAAGAAGAATTAGTGTAAGAAGAAGAAGAAGAAGAAGAAGAAGAAGTTGATGGTGATGAAGAATAAGAAGAAGATGACATAGAAGAAGAAGATATAGAAGAAGAAGGAGTAGTAGTAGTAGTCTAACAAGAAGAAGAAGAAGAAGAAGACGAAGAAGAAAAAGTAGTAGTAGTAGAAGAAGAGAAGAAGAAAAAGAAGAAGAAAAAGAAGCAGAAAAAGAAGAGGAAGAGGAAGATGAAGAATGAGAAGAGGAACAAGAAGAACATCAAGATGAAGAAGAAGAAGAAGAAGATAACAAGAATGACTAATAAAAAGAAGAAGTAGAAGAAGAAGAAGAAGAAGAAGAAGAAGATCAAGAAGAAGAAGAACAAGAAGAAGAAAATGAAGAAGAAGAGTAAGAGGAAGAAGAAGGAAAAGAAGAAAATGTAATAGAATAAAAGAAGGAGAAGAAGAAGAGAAAGAAGAAAAAGAAGATGAAGAGAAAGAAAAAGAAGAAGAAAATGAAGAAGAAGAAGAAGAAAAGTAGGATAACAAGTAAGAAGAAGAAGTAGATGAAGAAGAAGATGAAGAAGAGAAAGAAGATGGAGAAGAAGAAGAAGGAAAAGAAGAAGAAGAAGTAAAAGAAGAAGAAGAGGTGGAAGCAGAAGAAGAAGAAGAAGAAGGAGAAGAAGAAGAAGGAGAAGGAGAAGAAGAAGAAGAAGAAGAAGGAGCAGTAGAAGAAGTGGTGGAAGAAGAAAAAGTTGAAGAAGAAAAAGATGAAGATGAAGAAGAAGAAGAAGATGACGAAGATGAAGAGAAATTTGAAGAAAAAGAAGAAGAAGAACAAGAACAAGAACAAGAAGATGATGATGAAGAAGAGGAAGAAAAACATGATGAAGAATGAGAAGAAGAAGGAGAAGAAGAAGAAGCAGAAAAAGAAGAAGAAGAAGAAGATGATGATGATGATGAGGAAGAAGAAGAAGAAGGAAAAGAAGAAGAAGAAGTAGAAGTAGTAGAAGAAGAAGAAGATGAAGATTAAAAAGAAGTAGAAGAAGATGATGATGAAGAAGAAGAAGTAGTGGAAGAAGAAGAAGATGAAAAGGTAGAAGAAGAAACGGAAGAAGTAGAAGAAGAAAATAATGAAAAAAGGCGAATAAGTAGAAAACGATGAAAAAGAACAACAAGAAGAAGAAAAAGAAGAAGAACAAGAAGAAGAAGAAGAAGAAGGAGACGAAGGAGAAGGAGGAGGAGAAGAAGAAGAAGAAGAGGAAGAAGTGGACGAAGAAGAAGAAGAAGAAGATGAAGAAGAAAAGCAAGTAGAAGAAGAAGAAGTAAAAGTAAAATAAGAGGAGGAAGAATAAGAAGAAGAAGAAGGAGAAATAGTAGAAGAAGTAGACGTAAAAGAAGAAGAAGAAGAGGAAGATCTGTGGAAGAAGAAGAAGAAGAAGAACAAAAAGAAGAAGAAGAAGAAGAAGAAGAAGAAGAAGAAGAAGAACAAGAACAAGAACAAGAAGAAAAAGAATGATGAGGAGAAAAATAAGGAGGAGAAGAAGACGAAGAAGAAAGAAGAAGATGGAAAAGAAGAAAAAGAAGAAGTGAAAGAGGAAGATGGAGTGGAAGAAGAAGAAGAAGAAGAAGAAAAAGTGGATGAAGAAAATGATGAAGAAGAAGAAGAAGAAGAATAAGTAGAAGATTAAGACGAAGAAGGAGGAGAAGAAGTAGAGGAAGAAGAAGAAGAAGAAGACAAATTGGAAGAAGTTCAAAAAGATGAAGAAGAAAATGAAGATGAATATGCTGAAGATAAGAAGAAGAAGATGAAGAAGAAGAAGAAGAGGAGGATGAAGATGAAAAAGATGAGATAGAAGAAGAACAAGGAGAAGAAGTTGAATAAAAAGAAGAAAAAGAAGAAGTTGAAAAGGTAGAAGAGGAAGAGGAAGAAGAAGTTGATAAAGAGGAAGAAGGTGAAGAAGAACAAGTAATGGAAGATGACAGTGATGATGAAGAAGAAGAAGAACACAAAGAAGAAGAAGAAGAAAATGTGGAAGAAGAGAACAAGAGGAAGATGAAGAAGAAGATGTGGAAGAAGAGAACAAGAGGAAGATGAAGAAGAAGAAGAAGAAATAGAAGTTGAAGAAGAAGACGACGAAGGATAAGAAGAAGAAGAAGAAGAAGAAGAATAAGAACAAGAAGAAGAAAAAGAAGAAGAATAATAATAAGAAGAATAAGAATAACAAGCAGAAAGAGAAGATGAAGAAGAAGAAGAAGGAGGAGAAGAAGAAGAAGAAGAAGAAGAAGAAGAAGAAGAAGAAGAATTATAAGAAGGAGAATGAGAAGAAGAAGAAGAAGGAGAATAAGGAAAAAAAGATGAAGAAGAAAAAGAAGGAGGAGAAGAAGAAGAAGATGATGATGATGAACAATAACATTAATAATAAAAATAAGATGATGATGATGACAAAAAGAAGGAAGAAGAAGAAGAAGAAAAAGAAGAAGAAGAAGACGAAGAAGAAAGAGAAGAAGTCCGAGAAGAAGAAGAAGAGGAAGTGGAGGATGAAGAAGAAGATGAAGAAGCAGAAGCAGAAGAAGAAGAAGAAGAAGAAGAAGATAATGTAGAAAAAGAGGAGGAAGAAGTAGAAGAAGAAGAAGAAGAAGAAGAAGATGATGATGATGAAGAACAAGAAGAAGATAAGGAAGAAGAAGAAGAAGAGGAAGAAGAACTAGAAGCTAAAGAAGAAGAAGAAAAAGTAGCATAAGAAGAAGAAGAAGAAGAAGAAGAAGAATGAGAAGAAGAAGAAGAATAATAATAATAATAATAACGAGAAGAAAGAGATGAAGATGAAGAAGAAAGAGAAGAAGAAGAAGAAGTAGAACAGGAATAAGAAGATGAAGATGACGAGGAAGAAGAAGATGATGAAGAAGAATAAGAAAAAGAAGAAGAAGAAGAGGCAAAAGAAGAAGAACAAGGAGGTGATGATGATGACGACGATGATGATGATGATGATGATAAAGAAGAAAAGGAAGAAGAAGCAAAAGATGAAGAAGAAGAAAAAGCAGAAGAAGACGACAAAGAAGAAGAAGAAGAAAAAGAAGAAGACAAAGAAAAGGAAGAAGAAGGAGGAGAAGAAGAAGAAGAAGAAGAAGATGAAAAAGAAGAAGAAGAAGAAGAAAGCAAAGAAGAAGAAGTAGATGAAGAAGAAGAAGGAGAAGAAGAATAAGAAGAAGAAGAAGAAGATGAATAAGAAGAAGAAGAAGAAGAAGAAGAAGAAGGAGAATGAGAATGAGAAGAAGGAGATGAAGATGAAGAAGAAAGAGAAGAAGAAGAAGAAGAAGAAAGAGAAGAAGAAGAAGAAGAATAATAAGTAGATGAAGATTTCAAAGAAAAAGAAGATGAAGAAGAAGAATAAGAATAAGAATAAGAAGCAGAAGCAGTAGTAAAAGAAGAAGATGATGATGATGAAGAAAAAGAAGAAGAAGAAGAAGGAGATGATGATGATCATTATGGTCATGATAAAGAAGAAGAGGAAGAAGAAGCAAAAGATGAAGAAGAAGAAGAAGAAGAAGAAGGCGAAGAAGAAGTAGTAGTAGTAGAAGAAGAAGAAGAAGAAGAAGAAAAAGAAAAGGAAGAAGAAGGAGGAGAAGAAGACGAAGAAGAAGAAGAAAGAAGAGCCAGAAGAAGAAGATGAAGAAGAAGAGGAGGAAGAAGAGGAATTAGATGAGGAAGAGGTGGAATTAGAAGAAGAAGAAAAAGAAGAAGAAGAAGGCAAAGATGAAGAAGTAGATGGGGAAGAAGAAGAAGAAGAAGAAGAATAAGAAGATGAATAAGAAGAAGAAGAAGAGGAAGAAGAAGAAGAAGGGGTAGACGAAGAAGAAGAAGAAGAAGAAGAAGCGGATGAAGAAGAAGATGAGGAAGAAGAAGAAGAAGAGGAAGAAGAAGAAGAAGAAGAAGAAGAAGAAGAAGATGATGATGATAATGATGAGGAAGAAGATGACGAAGAAGAGTATAAAGAAGAAGACAAAGAGGAAGTTGAAGAACTTGAAGAAGAAGAAATGGAAGAAGAAGAAGAAGAAGAAGATGAAGATGAAGAAGAAGATGAAGAAGAGAAAGAAAATGATGAAGAAGAATAAGAAGAAGTTGATGAGGAGTAGGAGAAGAAGAAGAAAAAGAAGAAGAAGAAAGAGAAGAAGAAGAAGAAGAAGAAGAGATAGAGAAGAAGAAAAAAAAGAAGAAGATGAAGAGGAACGAGTAGATGAAGAAAAAAAGTAGAAGAAGAAAAAGATGAAGTAAAAGAAGAAGAAGATGAAGATGATGAAGAAGAAGAAGAAAGAGAAGAAGAAGAAGAAGAAAGAGAAGTTAGAGAAGAAGGAGAAGTATTATAAGAAGAAGAAAAAGGAGGAGAAGAAGATGAAGAAGAAAAAGAAGAAAATGAAGATGAAAATTAAGAAGAAGAAGAAGAAGAAGAAGAAAAAGAAAAATAAAGAGAAGAAGAAGAACAATAAGAATAAGAATAAGAAGAAGAAGAAGAAGAAAAAGAAGAAGAGGAAGAAAATGAAGAAGAACAAGAAGATGATGATGATGAAGAAAACAATGAAGTGGAAGAAGAAGGAGAAGAAGAAGAAGTAGGCGAAGAAGAAAAAGAAGAAGAAGAAGACAAAGGAGAAGAAGAAGAAGGAGAAAAAGGAGGAGGAGAAGAAGAAGAGGAAGAAGAGGAAGAAGAAGAAAAAGAAGTCGATGAAAAGGAAATGCAAGTAGAAGAAGAAGAGGAGGAGGAGGAAGAAGGAGGAGGAGGAGGAGGAGGAGCAAAAGAAGATGAAGAAGCAGAATAAGAAGAAGATGTAAAATAAGTAGTAGAAGAAGAAGAAGAATATAATAAGAATAAGAATAAGAAGAAGAAGAAGAAGAGGTAGAAGTGGAAGATGATGAAGAAGAAGAAGAAGAATAGAAGAAGAAGGAGAAGAAAAAGACGAAGAAGAAGATGATGATGAAGAAGAAGGAGAAGAAGAGCAATTAGAGGAAGAAGAAGAAGAAGAAGAAGACGATGATGAGGAAGAAGAAGAAGAAGGGGAAGAAGTAGAGGAGGAAGAGGAAAAAGATAACTAGGAAGAAGTTGAAGAAGAAGAAGAAAAAGATGAAGGTGATGATTCTGAAAAAGAAGAAGAAGAAGAAGGAGAAGATGATTTTGATGATGAACAAGAAGAAGAAGAAGAAGAAGAAGAAGAAGAGGAAGCGAAAGAAGAAGAAGAAGAAGAGGAATAAAAAGTCTAATCCATCTCTTAATCCTCTTCATCTTCTTCTTCTTTCACTTCTAATTCCTCTTCTTCTCCTTCTTCTTTTTCTTCCTCTTCTTCCTTATTTTCTTCTTGTTCTTCTTCTTCCTCATCTTCCTCTTCCTCATCTTCTCCTTCTTTCTCTCTCTCGCCTTCTTCTTCTTCTTCTTCCTCCCCTTCTTCTCCTTCCTCTTCTTCCTCTTCTTCTCCTTCTACTTATTTTCTTGTTCTTATTTTGCCTCTTCTTCTTCCTCTTCCTCTTCTTCTTCTTCTTTTATTTCTTCTTCTTCTTCTTTTTCTTCCTCTTCTTTGACTTCTCCTTCTCCTTCTCCTTCCCCTACTCCTTCTCCTTCTCCTTCTCCATCTCCTTTGTCATCTCCTTCTCCTTCTCCTTCTTCTTCTTCTTCTCCTTCATTTCCTTATTCCTCTCATCCTCCACCTTTTCCCTCTCCTTCTTCGTCTTCTTTCTTCTTTCTTCTTTCTTCTTTCTTCTTTCTTCTTTCAACTTTCTAATTTCTCATTTCTCTTTCCTTCTTCCTTCTTCCCTCTTCCTTCTTCCTCCTTCTTCTTTATTCTTTATTCTTCTTCTTCTTTTTCTTCTTTTCCTCTTCTTCTTTGTCCACCTCTTCTTCTTCTTCTTTCTTCTTTCTTCATTCTTCCTTCCACCTTCTTCTTTCTTCCTTCTTCTTCATCTTCATTCTTTCTTCTTCCTTCTCCCTAATACCTAATCCTTAACCCCGAATCCATATCTAATCTCTAATCCTTAATCCCTAATCTTTAATCCCTAACCTTTAATCCCTATACTCTAATTCCTAAACATTAATCTCTAATACCTAATCCCTAATCTTTATTCCTTAATCTATAATCCATAATCGCTAATCCCTAAACCTTAACTCTTAATCACTAATCACTAATCCCTAAACCTTAATCTTAAATCATATTATCTAAATCTTTAATCCTAATCCCAAATCCCTAATCCTAATCCTAAATCCTTGATCTCTAATTCCTCTTCTTCTTCTTCTTCTTCTTATTCTTCTTCTTCTTCTTCTTCTTCTTCTTCCTCTACTTTCTCTTCTTCCTCTTCTTCTTCTTTCTCTTTTTTTTTCTTCTTCTTCTACTTCTTCTTCTTCTTCTTCTTCTTCCTATTCTTCTTCTTTTACTACTACTACTACCTCTTCTTCTTCTTCTTTTCTTCATCTTCTTTTCCTCTTCTTATTCTTCTTCTTCCTCCTCTTTTTCTTGTTCTTCTTTGATTTCTTTTTCTTGCGATTCTTCTTTCTCATCTTTCTCTTGTTCCTCTTCCTCCCCTTCTTCCTCATCTTCTTTTGTTCTTTTTCTCTTTCTTCTTCTTCTTCTTCTTCTACTTCTTCCTCATCTTCTTTTTCCACTTCTACTTTTTCCTCTTCTTTTTCCTTTAATTTTTCTTCTACTTCTTCTTCTTCATCTTCTTCTTCTACTTCTTTTTCCTCTTCTTCTTCTTCATCCTCTACACCATTTTTCTTCTTAATTCTGCTTCTTTTCCTTTTTCTTCTTCTTCTTCCCTTTCTTCTTCTTTTTCTTCTTCTTCTTCTTCTTCTTCTTCTTCTTCTTCTTCTTCTTCTGGTTCCTATTCTTCTTCTTCTAATACTACTCTTCTTCTTCTTTTTTTCTTCTTCTTCTTCATTTTCTTCTCCTTCTTCTTCTTTTTCTTCTTCTTCTTATTCTCGTTCTTATAATTCTTTTTCTTCTTCTTTTCTTGTTCTTCTTCTTCTTCTTAATCTTCTTCTTCTTCTCCTTCTTCTTCTTCTTCTTTTTCCTCTTCTTCTTCCACTTGTTCCTTTTCTTCTTCTTCCTTCTCTTCTTCTTCTTCCTCTTTTTTCATCTTCTTCTTCTTCTTCTCCTTCTTCCATTTTTTCCTCTTATTACTCTTACTCTTCTACCTCTTCTCCTTCTTATTCCTCTTCTTCTTTTTCTCTTTCTTCTTCTTCTTCTTCTTCTTCTTATTCATCTTCTTCTTCTTTTCTTCTTCTTCTTCCTCTTCTTCGTTCTCTTTCTCCTCTTTTCCTCTTCTTTTTCTTCTTCTACTTCTACTTCTTCTTCTTTTGCTACTTCTTTTTCTTCTTCTTCATCTTCTTCTTCTTCTTCTACAACTTGTTCTTCTTCTTTTTCTTCGTATTCTTCCTCTTCTTCTTCTTCTTTTTCTTCCTCCTCCTCCTCCTCTTCCTCTTCTTCTTCTTCTTCTACTACTACTTCTTCTTTCACTTCTTCTTCTTCTTCATCTTCTTCTTCTTCTTCTTCTTCTTCTTCTTCTTCCTCTTCCTCCTCCGCCTCCTCCTCTTCTTCTTCTTCTTCTTATTCTTCTTCTTCTTCTTCCTCCACCTCTTCCTCCTCCTTCTTCTTCTTCTTCTACTTCGTTATCTTCCTTCTTCTTTCCCCTTTCTTATTTCTCCTGTCATCTTCCTTCTTCCTTCCTCTTTCCTCCTTCCTTCTTGCTTCTTCCTTCTTCCTTCTTTTTTCTTCTTCTTTCTTTTTCCTTCTTTTTTCTTTCTTCTTTTTTCTTTTTTCATTTTTCTTCTTTCATCTTCTTTTTTCTTCTATCTTCTTCTTTCTTTGTTCTTTCTTTTTTGTTCTTTCTTTATTCTTCTTCTTCTTCTTCTTCTTTCTTCTTTTTCCTCTTCTTCCTCTTCTTCTTCCTCCTCTTCCTCTTCTTCCTCTTCTTCTTTTTCTTCTTCTTCTTCCCCTTCTTCTTCCTCTTCTTCATCATCTTCTTCTTCTTCCAACTCCTCTTCTTCATCTTCCTCGTCATCTTCTTCTTCTACTTCAACTTCTTCCTCATCTTCCTCGTCCTTTTCTTCTTCTTCTTATTTTTTTCTTCTTCTTCTTCTTCTTCTTTCTCTTCTTCTTCTTCTTCTTGTTCCACTTCTTTATCCTCTTCTTTCTCTTCTTCCACTTCTTATTCTTCTTCCTCTTTTCCTTCTTTTTCTTCTTCCCCTTCCACTTTTCGTACTTCATCTTTTGCTTCTTCCTCCTCTTGTTCCTCATCTTGCTATTCTTCTTCTTCTTCTTTCTCTTCTTCTTCTTGCTCTTCTTTTTCTTCTTCTTCTTCTTCTACATCTTCTTGTTGTTCTTCTTCCTCTCCTTCCTCATCTTCCTCTCCTTCTTCATCTTCTTCTTCCACGTCTTTCTCTTCTTCTTCTTCTTCTTCTTCATCTTCTTCTTCTACTTTATATTCTTCTTCTTTCTCTTATTCTTCTTCTTCGACTTCTTCTTCTTCATCTTCTTCATCTTTTACTTCTTCTTCCTCTTCTTCCTCCTATTCTTCTTCCTCTTCTTCTTTCACTTCTTTGCCTTCTTTTTCCCCATTTCCATCTTCTACTCCTACACCTCCTTCTTGTTCTCCTCTTCCTCCTTTCCCTTCTCTTTCTCCTTCTCCTTCTTCTGCTTCTTCTTCTTCTTTCTCCTTTTTTCTTTCTTCTTTCTTATTTTTTCTTCCTTCTTTCTTCTTTCTTCTTTCTTCTTCCTTCTTTCTTCTTGCTTCTTTCTTCTTCCTTCTCGCTTCTTTGTTCTTCCTTTTTTCCTTCTTCCTTCTTCTTTCTTTTTTCTTTTTTCCTTCTTTCTTCTTTCTTTTTTCGTCTTACTTCTATCTTCTTTCTTTTTTTGTCTTACTTCTTTCTTCTTTCTTTCTTTCCTCTTTCTTTCTTTCTTTCTTTTTCTACTTCTTTCTTCATCACCATCATCTTGTTCTTCTCCATTATCTTCTTCTTCTTCTACTTCTTAATCTTTATCTCAAAACCATAATCCCTAATCCTGCACTCCTTAATCTGTAATCCCTAATCTATAGTACGTAATCCCTCTCTCCTTATTCTCCAATCCTAAATCTATAATTTCTAATCCTTAATCTGTGTTTACTAATCCCCATTATCAAATTCTTAATCCCTAATAACAATTCCCTAACAATTAATATTTAATCCATTCCAAATTCTTAATCCCTAATCCCTCAACCTTAAACCCTAATCCTAAATCTTTAATCACTAATGCCTAATCCTTAATCCCTAATCTTTAATACCTAATCCCAAATCTTTACAGTATTTAATCCTTAATCCTTAATCCGTAATCTCTAATCCTTGTTTTTAATTCCTAATCCTAAATCTCAGATCTCTAATTCCCAATTCATAATCTCTAACTCCCAATCCCTAATCTCTAAATGCAAATCGTTAATCCCTAATGCTTAATCCAAAATTCCTTTATCAAAAATTTCTAATCAGTAATCCTTAATCTTATCCCTAATACTTAATTCTTAATCCTAATTCCCAAATCCATATTCCTTAATCCCTAATCCCTAATCCCCAATCCTTAACTCCTCATTCTTAATCCTAAATACTTATTCCATAAACCCTAATATCTAATCCTTAATCCACAATCTATAATCCTAAATCCCTCCCTCCCTAACGCCTAATCCCCAATCCCTAAAACCCTAATTCTTAATCCCTAAGTCGTCACACACTAATCCATAATATATTTCTTCTACTTCTTCCTTTTCTTCGTTGTCTTCTTCATTTTCTTCTGAATATTCTTCCTCATCTTGCTCTTTTTCTTCTTCTTCTTCTGCTTCTTTCACTTTCTCCTCTTTCACTTCTTATTCATCTTCTTCTTCCTCCTCCTCTTCTTCCCCTTCTTCTTCTTCTTCTTCTTTTACTTCTACTTCTTGTTCTTCTTCCTTCTCTTCTTCTTCATCTTCTTCTTCTTCTTCCTCCTCCTCTTCTTCTTGTTCTTCTTCCTTTTCTTCTTCATCTTCTTCTTCTTCTTCTTCTTCTTCTTCTCCTTCTTCTTCATCATCATCTTCTTCTTCTTCATCTTCTTTTCCTTGTTGTTTTTCTTCTACTTCTCTTTCGTCTTCTTCTTCTTCTTCTTCTTCTTCCACTTCTTTTTCTTCTTCTACTTCTTCTTCTTCTTCTTCTTTCTCCTCACATTCTTCTTCCTCTTCTTCTCCTTCTCCTTCTTCTTCTTCTTCTACTACTTCTTCTACTTCTTCTTCTTCATGATCTTCTTCTTCTTCTTATTCTTCTTCATCATCATCTTCATCTTCTTCATCTTCTTCTTCTTCTTCTTCTTCTTCTTCTTCTTCTGCTTTTTCTTCTTCTTCTTTGACTTCTTCTTCTTCTTCTTCCCTTACTTAACCTTGTTCTTTTTTCTCTTTTCCTTCTTTTTCCTCTTCTACTTCTTTTTTTACTTTTTCATCTTCTTCCTCCTCTAATTCCTCAACTTGCACTTCTTCTTTTCCCTCTTCTTCTTCTTACTCTTATTCTTCTGCCTCTTGTTCTTCTTCTACTTCTTCCTCATCTTTCTTTTTTTTCTTCTTCCTCGTCTTTCTCAACTTCTTCTTCTTCTTCTTCTTCTTCTTCTTCTTCCTCTTCAACTTCTTCTTTCTCATCTTTATCTTCTTCCTCTTCTTCTTCTTCCTCTTCTTCTTCTGCTTCATCTTCCCCTTCTTCTTCTTCTTCTTATTCTCCTTCCACTTCATATTCTTATTTGTCTCATCTTCTTCTTCTTCTTCTTCTTCTTCTTTTTCTTCTTCTTCTTCTATTACTACTTATTCTCTTCTTCTTCATCATCATCTTCTATGTTTTCTTGTTCTCCTTCTATTATTCTTCTTCCTCTCCATCTTTCTCTTCTTCTTCTTCTCTTTCTCCTTCTCCTTCTCTATAACCTTCTCCTACACCTCCTTCTCATTCTCCTCCTCCTTTTCTTTTTCCTTCTCTTTCTCCTTCTTCTTCTTCTTCATCTTCTTCTTCTTTGTTCTTTCTTCTTTCTTCTTTATTCTTTTTTCTTTCTTCTTTCTTATTTTTCTTCCTTCATCCTTCTTCCTTCTTC
>JAIUJO010000758.1:80000-92500 GCA_023846275.1 Vanilla planifolia | reverse complement strand
ATCTTCTTTTTCCACTTCTTCTTCTTCTTCTTCTTCTTTTTCTTCTTCTTCTTCTTCTTCTACTCCTTCTTCCTCATCTTCTTCTTCTTCTTCTTCTTTTCTTCTTCTTCTTTGTCTTCTTCATTTCTTCTACCTCTTCTTCCCCTTCCTTTTTTTCTTCTACTACCTCTCTCTCTTCTTCTTCCTCTTCTTTCCTCTTCCTTTTCTTCTTCTTCTTCTTCTTCTTCTTCTTCCTTCTTCCATCTTCCTTATTCCTTCTTCCTTCTTATTTCTTCCTTTTTCCTTCTTCCTTCTTCCTTTTCCTTCTTTTTTCTTTCTTCTTCTTTCTTCCTTAATCCATCTTCTTTGATCCTTCTTCTTCCCACATTCTTCTTTCTTCTTCTTTCTACATCTTCTTATTTTTCTTCTTCTTCCTCATCTTCCTCTTCTTCTTTTTCTTCCTCTTCTACTTCCTCATCTTCTTCTTCTTCCTCCTCTTCTTCTTCTTCTTCTTCTTCTTCTTTCTATTGTTATTATTCTTCTATGTCTTCTTCTTTCTCTTCTTCTTTTTCCTTTTCTTCTTTTTGTTCTTTTTTTCTTCTTCTTCGTCTTCTTCTTCTTCTTCTTCATATTCTTCCTCTTTTTCTTCCCCTACTTTTTTTTTCTTCTTTTTCTTGTTCTTCTTCTTCTACTACTTCTTATTCTTTTTTCTTCTTCTTCTATTTTTTTTTTTCTTCTTCTTCTCCATCTCCTTCTTTTCAATCCTCTTCTTCTTCTTCTTCTATTTCTTCTTCTTCCCTTCTTCCTCTTCTTCTTCTTATTCTTCTTCTTCTTCTTCTTCTTTTTCCTTTTCTTCTACTTATTCTTCTTTTTCTTCTTCTTCTTCGTCTTCTTCTTCTTCTTCTTCTTCTTCTTATTCTTGCTCCTCTTCTTCTTCCTCTCCTTGTTTTTCTTATTTTTCTTCTTCCTCTTCTTCTCCTACTTGTTCTTTTTCTTCTTCTTCTATTTCTTTTCTTCTTCTTCTTCTTCTTATTCTCCTTCTTTTCAATCTTCTTCTTCTTCTTCTTCTTCTTCTTCTTCTATTTCTTCTTCTTCTTCTTCATCTTCTTCTTCTTCTCCTTTTCCTCTTTTTCTTCTTTTCTTCTTCTTGTTCTTCTTCTTCTTCCTTATCTTTATCTTCTTCTTCTTCTTCTTCTTCTTTTTCTTCTTCTTATTCTTCTTCTTCTTCTTCTTCCTCTTTTTCTTCTTCTTCTTCTTCTTCTTCATCCTCTTGTCCTTCTTCTTTCCCTTCTTCTTCTACTTATTCTTCTTGTTCTTCTTCTTCGACTTCTTCTTCTTTTTCTTCTTCTTCTTCTTCTTCTTCTTCTTCTTCTTTTACCTCTTTTTATTCTTCTTCTTATTCTCTTCTTCTTCTTCTTCTTCTTCTTCTTCATTTACTTCTTTTTCTACTTCCTCATCTTCCTCTTATTTTTTTTTCTCTATTTCTTTCTCTTCTTCTTGTTCTCCTTATCCTTCTCCTACACCTCCTTCTCGTTCTCCTCTTCCTCCTTTCGCTTCACCTTCTTCTTCTTCTTCTCCTCCTTCTTCTTCTTCTTCTTTCTTCTTTCTTTCTTCACTTTTCTTTCTTCTTTCTTATATATTCTTCCTTCTTTTTTTTTCTTCTTCCTTCTTGCTTCCTTCTTTGTTCTTCTTTGTTCCTTCTTCCTTCTAGCTTCTTGTTCTTCCTTCTTGCTTCTTGCTTCTTTCTTCTTCCTTCTTTCTTTCTTTTTTCTTCTTTTCTCTATCTTTTTTCTTCTTTCTTTTTTCTTCTTTCTTCTTTCTTCTTTCTTCTTCTTTCTTCTTCTTTTTTCTTCTTCCTTATTTTTTCTTCTTTCTTTCTCCTTCTTTCTTTCTTTTTCTTCTCCTATCATAATCATCTTCTTCTTCTTCTTCTTCTTCTTCTCCATCGTCTTCTTCCTCTCCTTCTTCTTCTTTATCTCGAAATCACAATCCCTAATCCCATATGCCCTTATCAATAAAACCTAATCTATAATCCCAAATCCCTCTTTCCTTAATCTCTAATCCCAAATCCACTAATTGCTAATCCCCATTTCAAATCCTTAATCCCTATTAACTAATCCTTAAAATTTAATGTTTAATCCATCCCTTATCCATAATCCTTAATCTCTATTCCCTAATCCTTCAACCCTAAACCAAATTCCTTAATCCCTAATGCCTAAACCTTAAACCTTAATCTTCAATACCTAATTCTTAATCTCTAACTCTTAATTCTTAATCCCTAAACCCCAATCCTTAATCTGTAATCCCTAATCCTTAATCCCTAATATGTAATCCTTATTCGCTTAATCGATAACTCCTAATTTGTGATCGCTAATCTAATCCCTAATCACTAAATCTTAATCCTAATGCCCAAATACTTATTACCTAATCCCTAATCTATAATGCTTGACCCGAATCACTAATCCCTAATCCCTAATTCCTTCTCGTTCCTCTTCTCCTTCCTATTCCTCTTCTTCCTCTTCTCCTTCCTATTCCTCTTCTTCCTCATCTTCTTCTCTTACTACTTTTCATTCTTCTTCTTCATCTTCTTTTCTTATTCCTCTTCAACTTCTCCTTCTTCTTCTAATTCTTCTTCTTTCTCTTCTTCTTCTTCTTCTTCTTCTACTTCTTCTTCTTATTCACTAATCTGATTCCTATTACCATATTTTAAATCTTTATTCCCAAATCCCAATTACCTAATCCCTAATCCCTAAACCTAACCCTAATTACTAATTCTTAATCACAAATCTTTAATCCATAAACCCTAATCTCTAATCCTTAATCCCTTATCCAAAAATCTAAATCCCTCCCTCCCTAACACATAATCCCCAATCCCTAATATCTAATTCTTAGTCTTATAAGCCAATGCCCATAACTCTATAATCTATCTTCTACTTCTTCTTCTTCCTCTTCTCCATTCTCTTCTTCCTTTCCTTCTTCCTTGCGCTCTTCTTCATAATCTTCTAATTCTTCTTCATCTTCCTCTTCTTCTTCTACTACTTTCTCTTCTTCTCCCTGTACCTCTTTCTCTTCTTATTCTTCTTCTTCTTTTTCTTCTTCCTCCTCCTCTTCTTCCTCCTCTTCTTCTTCTTCTTCCAATCCTTCTTATTCTTCATCCTTCACTTATTCTTCTTCTTCTTGCCTTCTCCATCTTCTTCTTCTTCCTCTTCTTCTTCTTGCTCTTCTTCCCCTTCCACTTCTACTTCTTCTCCTTCCTGTTCTTCATCTTATAATTCTTCTTCTTCTTCTTCTTCTTGCTTCTCCATCTCTACTTCTTCTTCTTCTTCTAGTACTTCTACTTCTACTACTTGTTCTTCTTCTTCTTCCACTTCTTCTTCTTCTTCATTTCTTCTTCTACATCTTTGATTTCTTCTTCTTTGGTTTCCTCTTCATCATAATCTTCTTCTTTGGTTTCCTCTTCATCATAATCTTCTTCTTCTTCTTCTTCTTCTTATTCTTCCTGGTCTTCTTGTTTGACTTCTTCTTCTTCTTCATCATCAACTTCCTCTCATTCCTCTTCTACTTCTTCTTCTTCTATTTCTTTTTCTTCTCTGTCTTCTTTTTGTTCTTCTTCCTCATCATCTTCTTCTTGTTCATCTTCCTCTTCTTCCTCCTCTCCTTCTTCTTCTTCTTCTTCCTTTTCTCCTTCTTCTTCCCTTTCCTCTTCGTCTTCTCCTACCTCTTCCTCTTTCTCTTCCCCTTCCTTTTCCTCTTCTTCTTCTTGTTCTTCTTGTTCTTCTTTTTTTTCATCATCTTCTTCCTTCATCTATCTTCCATCTTTCTTATTCCTTCTTCCCTATTTCTTCCTTCTTCCTTCTTCCTTTTCCTTCTTCCTTCTTCCTTCTTCTTTCTTGCTTCATCGATCTTCTTTCTTAGTTCTCACTTCTTTCATCTTTCATCTTTCTTCGCCTTTCTACTTCTTCTTTTTCTTCTTCTTCCTCATCTTCATCTTATTCTTCTACTTCGTTTTTTACTTCCTCATCTTCTTCTTCTTCCTCTTCTTCTTCTTCCTCTTCTTCTTCTTCTTCTTCTAGTTCTTCTTCTTCTTCTTTTTCCACTTATTATTATTTTTATTACTATTATTATTCTACGTCTTCGTCTTCTTCTTTTTCCTTTTCTTCTTATTATTCTTCTTCTTCTTCATTTTCTTCTTTGTGTACTTCTTCTTCTTTTTCTTCTACTTCTTTTTCCTCTTCTTCTTCTTTTTGTTCTTCCGCTTCTTCTTCTTCTTCTTCTTCTTCTTCCTCTACCTATTCTTCTTCTACTTCTTCTTCTTCTCCTTCTTCTTCCTCCTCGTCTTCTTCTTCTTCTTCTTCTTCTTCTTGTCTTCTTCATGTTCTTCATTTTCTTACTCTTCTTCTACTTCTATTTCTTCTTCATCTTCTTCTTGTACTTCTTCTTATTCATTATGTTCTTCTTCCTCCTCTATTTCTACTTCTTCTACTACGTATTTTTCGTATTCTCCATTTTCTTCTTCTTCTTCTTTTCCTTCCACTTCTTCTTCTTCTTCTTTTTCTTCTTCTTCTTCTTCTTCTTTTCTTCTACTTCCTCTTCATCATCAACTTCTTCATCTTCTTCTTCTACTACTACTCATCTTCTACTTCTTCATCTTCTTCTTCTTCGTCCTCTTCTTATTCTTCGTGTTCTTCTTCTGTTTCTTCTTCTTCTTTGTCTTCTTCTTCTTCTTTTTTGACTTCTTATTTTTATTGTCTTCTTCTTCTTTTTCTTCTTCTTCTACCTCGTCTTCTATTTCCACTTCTTCTTCTTCCTCTTCATCTACTCCTTATTCCTCTTCTACTTCTTCCTCTTCTTTTTTCTTTTTTTTCTTCTTCTTCTTCTTCGTCTTCCTTATGATCATCATCTTCTTCTTCTTCTTCTTTTTCTTCTTTTTCTTTTTATTCTTCTTCTTCTTCTTCTTCTTCTTCTTCTCCTTCTTCTTCTTCTTCTCCTTCGTCTTCTTCTTCTTCATCTTCTTCTTCCTCTTCTCCTTCTTCTTCCTGTTCCTCTTCATTTTCTTCTACCTCTTTCTCTTCCATTTCCTCTTCCTCTTCTTCTTCTTCTTCTTCTTCTTCTTCTTCTTCTTCCTTCATCTATCTTCCACATTCCTTATTCCTTCTTCCTTCTTATTTCTTCCTTGTTCCTACTTCCTTCTTCCTCTTCCTTCTTCCTTCTTCGTTCTTCTTTCTTCCTTTGCTAATCTTCTTTGTTCCCTCTTCTTTCTCCTTTCTTCTTGCTTCTTCTTCTTCTTCTTCTTCCTCTTTTTCATTATTATTATTATTATTATTATTATTATTATTATTATTATGGTTGTTGTTGTTGTTTTTGTTCTATGCCTTCTTTTTCCTCTTCTTCTTTTTCATCATCTTCTTCTTTTTCTTCTTTTGCTTCTTCTTCTTGGTCCTCTTCTTCTTCTTCTTCTTCTTCTTCCTTTTTTCTTCCTATTCTTCCTCCTATTCTCCTACATCTACTTGTTTTTCTACTTTTTCTTCTTCTTCTTCTTCTTCTTCTTCTTCTCCTCCACCACCACCTCCTCCTCCTTATTATTGTTCTTATTCCTCTTCTAATTTTTTTCCTCTATTTATTCTTCTTCCTATCCTCCTTTTTCTTTTTCTTTTTTTCTTCGTCTTCTGTTTCTACTTGTACTTCTTCTTCTTCTTCTTCTTCTTCTCCTCCCCCATCTTCTTCTTATTCTTATTCTTCTTCTTCTTCTTCACTTCTTCTATTCTTCTTCTTCATCATCATCTTCCTCTTCTTCTTCTTCTTCTTCTTCCTCTTCATCCTTTTATTCTTCTTTCTCTTCTTCTTCTTCTACTAATTTTTCACCTTCTATTTCTTCTTCTTCTTACTCTTAACCTTCTCCTTCATCTTTCTCTCTAATCCGTAACCCCTAATCCATAATCCTTAATATTTAATACCTAATACATAATCTCTAACTCTTAATCCCTAATCCTTAATCCATTATTTCTATTCCTTAGTTTCTAATCTTGAATCCTTATCCTTAATTCCTAATCTTAATGTCTATTCTCTTATCCCTAATTAATAATCCCTAAACCCTAATCCATAATCCCTAACTTCTTCTTGTTGTTCTTCTTCTTCTACTGCTTCTTCTTCTTCTTCTTCTTCTTCCACTCACTCTTGTTCTTTTTCCTCTTTTCCTTCTTTTTCCTCATCTCCTTCTTCTTTTTGTACTTCTAATTCTAGTTCCTCCTCTTATTCCTCATCTTGCTCTTCTTCTTCTTTCTCTTCTTCTTCTTTTTCTTTCTCATCTCCTTCTTATTCTTCTTCCACTTTTCCTCATCTTCTTCTCCTTCTTCTTTTTCATCTTCTTCCTCTTTCTTTTTCTTCCTCATCTTTCTCTTCTTCTCCTTCTTTTACTACTACTACTTCCTCTTCTTCTTTCTCTTCTTCTTCTTCTTCTGCTTCTTCTTCCCCTTCTTCTTCTTCTTCTTCTTGCCCTTTTTCTTCTTCATATTCTTATTTTTTCCCATCTTCCTGTTCTTCTTCTTCTTCTTCTTCTTCTTCAACTTCCTCTTCTTCTTCTTATTTTACTTCTTATTCTTCTTCTTCTTCCTCTTCTTCTTCATCTTCTACTACTACTTCATCTTCTTCTTCCTCTTCTTCTTCTTCACCTCCTTCTTTCTCATCATCTTCCTCTTCTTCTCTTTCTTCTTCTCCTTCTCCTACGCCTCCTTCTCATTCTTCTCTTCCATATTTTTCTTCTGCTTCTTCTCTTTCTTCTTCTTCTTCTTCTTCGTTCTTCTTTCTTTTTTCTTCATTTTTTCTTCTTCATTCTTCTTTCTTCTTTCTTCATCTATCATCTTTTGTCTCTTCTTCCTCTTCCTCCTCCTCTACTTCTTCTTCTTCTTCCTCTCACGCTTCTTCATCATCTTCTTCTTCTTCTTGCTCTTCTTCTTCTTCATCTTTATCCTTTTCTTCTTCTATTTTTCTTCTTCTTCTTCTTCCATTTTCACTTCCTCTTCTTCCTATTCTTCTTCTTCTTCATGTTCATTTTCATCATCATCATCTTCTTCATCTTATTCTTCTTCCTCTTTCGCTTCTTCTTCTTCTTCTTCATTTTCATCTTCATCATCTTCTTCTTCTTCTTGTTCTTCTTCTTCTTCTTGTTCTTCTTCTTCTTCTTCTTCTTCTTCTTCTACTTCTTCCTCTTCATCTTCTTCTTCTTATTATTATTCTTCCTCTTCTCTTCTTCTTGTTCTTCCTCTTCTTATTCTTCTTCTCCCTCTTCTACTTCTTCTTCTTCTTCTTCCTCCTCCTCCTTTTCTTTTTCTTCTTCTTCTTCTTCTACTTCTTCTTCCTTTTCTTCTTATTCTCCTCCTCCTTCTTCTTCTTCTTCGTCTTCTTCTTAATCTTCTACTTCTTCTTCTTCTTCTTCTTCTTCGTGTTCTTCTTCTTCGTCTTATTCTTCTTCTTCTTCTTTGACTTCCAATTTTTCTTCTACTTCTTCTTCTTCGCCTTCTTCTTCTTCTTCTTCCTCTCTTGTTCAACTTCTTCGTCTTGTTCTTATTCTTCCTCTTCTTCTTCGTCCACTTCTTATTCTTCTTCTTCTATTCTTTTCTCTCTTCTTCTTCTTCTACTTCTTCCTCTTCTCTTGTTCTTCTTTTCCTTCTTCTTCCTCGTCTTCTTTTTCCACTTCTTCAACTTCTTCTTCTTATTCTTATTCCTCTTCTTCTTCTTCTTCTTCTGCTCCTTTTTCTTCTTCTTCTTCTTCTTCTTCTTCTTTTTTCTTATTATTTCTAATCTTTAATCGCTATCCCTAATCCTTGTTCTATAATCTCTTATCCATAATCTTAAATCCCTAATCCTTAATAATTAGTCCCTTAATTCTTAATCCCTAATCATTAATCCTTTACTCTTTAATGTCTAATCCCTAATCTTTCAAACCTTAATCTCTAATCCCTAATCCCAATCCCCTAATCCCAAATGCTTAATTTGTCTCTTCTTCCTCTTCCTCATTTACTTCTTGTTCTTCTTCTTCTTCTTCCTTTTCCTCTTTTCTTCTTCTTCCTTTGTCCTTCTTCTTCTTCCTCATCTTTGTCATCTACTTCTTCCCCTTCTTCTTTTTCTTCTTTTACTTATTCCTCTTCCTCTTCTTCTTTCTCTTCTTCTTCTTCTACTTCTTCTTCTTCTTCTTCTTCTTCTTCTTCTTCTTCCCCCTCTTCTTCTTCTTCGTCATCTTCTACGTCATCTTCTTCTTGCACTTCTTCCTTTTTCTCTTTTTCTTCTTCTTCTTTTTCTTCTTGTTCTTTTCTTCTTCTTCTTCTTCCTCCTCCTCTACGTGTTTTTCTTCTTCTTCTTCTCCTTCATCTTATCCTTCTTCTTCTTTTCTTTTTCCTCTTCTACTTCTTCTTCTTCTTCCTTTTCTTTTTGTTCTTCTTCTTCTTCTTCATCATCATCGTCTTCCTCCTCTTTTTCTTCTTCTTTCTCTTCTCCTTCTTTTTCTTCTTCTTATTCTTTTTCCTCTTCTTCTCCTTCTTCTTACTTCATCTTCCTCTTCTTCTTCTTCTTCCTTTTCCTCTTCATCTTCCCTTTTTCTTCTTCTTCTTCTTCTTCTTCTTCTTCTTCTTCTTTGTTCACATTCTTCTTCCACTTCTTCACCTCCCCCTTCTTCTTTGTTTTCTTACACTTCTCTTTCTCCTTCGTCTTTTTCCCTAATCCTTAATCCCTATGCTCTTTATCTCTAATCACCAATTCCTAATCACTATCCTAAATCCTACATCTCTTATTTCTAATCTTTAATCGCTATCCCTAATCCCTATTCTCTAATCTTTAATCTCTAATCCTTAATCTTAAATTCCAAATCTTTAATCCCTAATCCTTAATAATTAATAAATTAATTCTTAATCCCTGATCATTAAGCCTTTAATCTTTAATGTCTAATCCCTAATCCATCAAACCTTAATTTCTAATCCTTAATCCTAATCCCCTAATCCCAAATCCCTAATTTCTCTCTTCTTCCTCTTCCACTTTTACTTCTTCTTCTTCTTCTTCCTTTTCCTCTTTTCTTCTTCTTCCTTTTGTTCTTCTTCTTCTTCCTCATCTTTGTCTTCTACTTTTTCCTCTTCTTCTTCGTTTTCCCCTTCTTCTTTTTCTTCTTCTTCGTTTTCCCCTTCTTCTTTTTCTTCTTCTACTTATTCCTCTTCTTGTTTTTTCTCTTATTCTTTTTTTTCTTCTTCTTCTTCTTCTTTTTCTTCTTCTTCTTCTTTTTCTTCTTCTTCTTCCCCCTATTCTTCTGCTTCTTCTTCTTCTTCTTCTTCTTCTTCTTCTACTTCATCTTCTTCTTGCTCTTCTTTTTTTCTCTTTTTCTTCTTCTTCTTTTACTTCTTGTTCTTTTTCTTCTTCTTCTTCTTCCTTCTTTACGTGTTTTTCTTCTTCTTCTTCTTCTTCTTCTTCTTATCCTTCTTCTTCTTTTCTTCTTCCTCTTTTACTTCTTCTTGTTCTTCTTTTTCTTCTTGTACTTCTTCTTCTTCTTCATCGTCTTCTTCCTCTTTTTCTTTTTCTTCCTCTTCTCCTTCTTTTTCTTCTTCTTATTCTTCTTTCTCTTCTTCTCCTTCTTCTTCTTCTTCTTCCTCTACATCTACTTGTATTTCTTCTTCTTCTGCATCTGCTTCATCATCTTCTTCTTCTACTTCTCCTTCTTCTTCTTCTCCTTCTTCTTCTCCTTCTTCATCATTTTCTTCTTCTCTTCTTCTTGTTCTTCTTTTTCTTCTTCATCTTCCTACACCTCCTTCTCGTTCTCCTCTTCCTCCTTTTCCTTCTCTTTCTCCTTCTGCTTCTTCTTCTTCTTTCTTCTTTCTTCTTTTTTATTTTTTCTTTCTTCTTCCTTCTTTCTTCTTCCTTCTTTCTTCTTTCTTCTTTCTCCTTCCTTCTTCCTTCCTTCTTCCTTCTTCCTTCTTCCTTCTTGCTTCTTCCTTCTTCCTTCTTCCTTCTTGCTTCTTTCTTCCTCCTATTTCCAACTTTCTTCTTCTTTATTTTTTTCTTTTTTTCTTCTTTCTTCTTTCTTTTTTCTTCTTATTTCGTTCTTCTTTCTTTCTTTCCTCTTTCTTTCTTTCTTTCTTTTTTTGCTTCTTTTTTCATCATCATCATCTTCTTCTTCCCCATTATCTTCTTCTTCTTCTACTTCTTAATCTTTATCCCAAAACCATAATTCCTAATCCTTAATCTCTGTTTGCTAATCCCTATTATCAAATCCTTAATCCCTAATAACCAAACCCAAACATTTAATATTTAATCCATTCCGAATTCTTAATCCTTAATCCCTAAACTATAAACCCTAATCCTAAATCTTTATCCACTAATGCTTAATCCTTAATCCCTAAACTTTAATACCTAATCCCTAATCTATATAATATTTAATCCTTAATCCCTAATCTCTAATACCATATTATAATTCGTAATCCTAAATCTCTAATCTCTAATTCCTAATTCATAATCTCTAAATCCTAATACCTAATCTCTAAATGCAAATCTTTAATCCCTAATGCTTAATCCAAAATCCCCTTATCAATAACTTCTAATCTGTTATCCTTAATCTAATCACTAATCCTAAATTTTTAATCCTAATTCCCAAATCCATTTTCCCTAATCCCTAATCCTAATCCCTAATCTCTAACTCCTCATTCTTAATCTTAAATACTTATTCCTTAAACCCTAATATCTAATCCTTAATCCCTAATCTATAATCCTAAGTCCCTCCCTCCCTAACGCCTAAGCCCCAATCCCTAAAACCTAATTCTTGATCCCTAAGTCGTCACACACTAATCCATAATATGTATTCTTCTACTTCTTTCACTTCTTCCGCTTTCTCTTCTTCTTCCTTTTCTTCGTTGTCTTCTTCTTTTTCTTCTTAATATTCTTCCTCAACTTCCTCTTTTTCTTCTTCTTCTTCTTCTTCTTTCTCCTCTTTCACTTCTTATTCTTCTTCATCTTCTTCTTCCTCCTCCTCTTCTTCCACTTCTTCTTCTTCTACCTCTTCTTCTTCTTCTTCTTCTACTTCTCCTTCTTGTTCTTTTTCTTTCTCTTCTTCTTCACCATCATCTTCTTCTTCTTCTTCTTCTTCCTCTTATTCTTCTTCTTCTTCTTCTTCTTCTCCTTCCTGTTCTTCTTCTTCTTCTTCTTCTTCTTCTTCACTTTTGTCTTCCTCTTGTTTTTCTTCTTCCTCTTCTTTTTCTTCTTCTACTTCTTCTTCTTCTTCTTCTTCTTCTTTTTCCTCACATTCTTCCTCCTCTTCTTCTCCTTCTTCTTCTTGTTCTTCTTCTACTTCTTCTACTTCTTCTTCCTCCTCATCATCTTCTTCTTCTTCTTATTCTTCTTCATCATCATCTTCATCCTCTTCATCTTCTTCTTCTTCTTCTTCTTCTTCTTCTAGTTTTTCTTCTTCTTCTTTGACGACTTCTTCTTCCCTTAATCTTGTTATTTTTCCTCTTCTCCTTCTTTTTTTTAATTCTTTTTTTAACTTCTTCTTCTTCTTCCTCCTCTTATTCCTTATCTTGCTCTTCTTCTTTTTCCTCTTCTTCTTCTTACACTTATTCTCCTACCACTTCTTCTTCTTCTCCTTCTTCATCATCCTCCTCTTGTTCTTCTTCCTCTTCTTCCTCAACTTCTTCTTCTTCTTCTTCTTCTTCTTCTTCTTCCTCTTCTACTTCTTCTTCCTCTTCTACTTGTTCTTTCTCATCTTTATCTTCTTCTTCTTCTTCTTCTTCTTCTTCCGCTTCTTCTTCTGCTCATGTTCCCCTTCTTCTTCTTCTTCTTATTATTCTCCTTCCACTTCTTATCATTATTCTTTCTCATCTTCTTCTTCTTCTTCTTCTTTTTCTTCTTCTTCTTCTACTACTACTTCTTATTCTCTTCTTCTTCTTCTTCTTCTTCATCTTCTACTTTTTCTTGTTCTCCTTCTTCTTATTATTCTTCTTCCTCTCCATCTTTCTCTTCTTCTTCTTCTCTTTCTCCTTCTCCTTCTCTATAACCTTCTCCTACACCTCCTCATTCTCCTCCTATTTTTCTTTATCCTTCTCTTTCTCCTTCTTCTTCTTCATCTTCACTTCTTCTTTCTTCCTTCTTCATTCTTCTTTATTCTTTTTTTCTTTCAACTTTCTTATTTTTCTTCCTTCTTCCTTCTTCCTTATTTCTTCAAGCTTCCTTCTTCCTTCCTCCTTCAATCTTGTTTCTTCCATCTTCCTTCTTCCTTCTTGCTTATCTCCTCTTCCTTCTTCCTTCTTTATTTGTTCTTTCCTTTTTCTTCTTTATTGTTTCATTCTTCTTCTTTTTTTTGTCTTCTTCTTTCTTCCTTTTTCTTTTTATTCCTTCTCATTTGTTCTTCTTTCTTTCTTCTTCTTTCTTTCTTCTTCTTCTTCTCCTTCTTCTTTCTTCATCATCTTCCTTGTCTTCTACTTCTTCTACTACTATTACATCATCATCATCATCATCATCTTCTTCTTCTTCATCTTCTTTCTCTTCTTCTTCTT
>JAIUJO010000758.1:70000-75000 GCA_023846275.1 Vanilla planifolia | reverse complement strand
TCTATATTTTCTTCTTCTTATTCTGCTTCTTATTCTTCTTCGTCATCATCTTCTTCTTCTTCTTTCTCTACCATTTTTCTTCATCTTCTTCTTCTACCATTCCTTTTGCTTGAGCTTTTTCCTCTTTTCCTTCATTATACTCTTCTTTTTCTTCTTTCTACACTTCTTCTTGTACTTCCTACTCCTCTTCGTCCTTATCCTTCTCTTTGTCTTCTTCTTCCCTTTCTTCTTCTTATTACTCTTCTTCTTCTTACTCTTCTTCTCTTACTCTTCTTCTTCGTGATCTTCTTTTTGTTCTTCTTCCTGTTCTTCCTCATCTTCCGCTTCTTCTTCTTCTACTACTTCTTCCTCTTTTACTAGTTCTTCCTTATCTTTCTCATCTTCTTCTTCTACTTCTTCTTCTTCTCCCCCTTCTTCTTCTTCTTCTCCTTCATTTCTTCCTTTTTTTCTTCCTCTACCTCTTCTTCTTCGTCTTCTTCTTCTTCTTCTTTTTCTTTCTCATCTTCTTCTTCATCATCATCATCTTCTTCTTCTTCTACTTGTTCATATTCTTCTTCTTCTTCCTTTTCTTCTTCTTCTTCTTCTTCATCTTCTACTTCTCCATCTTCCTTTTATTTTTCTTCCTCTCCTTCTTTCTCGTCTTCTTCTTCTCCTCCTCCTCCTTCTCTATCTTCGTCTCCTTGTCCTTTTCCTTCACCTTATTAAACACCTCCATCTCGTTCTCCTCTTCTTCCTTTTCTTTCTCCTTCTCCCTCTCCTTCATCTTCTTCTTCTTCTTCTACTTCTTCTTCTTCTTCTTCTTCTTCTTCTTCTTTCTTTGCTCTTCTTTCTTCTTTATTCTTTCTTCTTTCTTACTTCTTCTTCCCTCTTCCCTCTTCCATATTCTTTCCTCCTTCCTTCTTCCTTCTTCCTTCTTTAATCTTGCTTCTTCCATCTTCCTTTTTCCTTCTTGCTTCTTTCTTCTTCCTCCTTCCTTCTTCCTTCTTCTTTCTTCTTTCTTTTTTCTTCTTTCTTCTTCCTCTTTTCTTCTTTCTTCTTTCTTCTTTCCTCTTCTTTTTTCTTATTCCTTCTTATTTCTTCTTTCTTACTTTTTTCTTTTACTTTCTTCACCGTCTTCTACTTCTTCTTGTTCTGCTACAACTACTACTGCTTCTTCCTGTTCTTCTTGTTATTCTTCTCTTCTACTTTTTCTTCTTCTACTACTTGTTCTACTTCTTCTTCTTCTTCTTCTTCACCTATTCTTCTACTTCTTTGAATTCTACTTCGTCTTCTTCTTCTTTGGTTTCCTCTTCATCATCATTATCATCTTCTTCTTCTTCTTCTTTGTCTTTTTTCATCTTCATCTCTTCCTCTTCTTCTTCTTCTTCTTCCTCCTCCTCCTCATCTTCTTCAACTTCTCCTTCATCTTCCTCGTATTCCTCTTCTTTCTCTTCTTCTTCTTCTTTTTATTCTTCTTTTTCATCTCCTACTTCTTCTTCATCATGACCATCAAGATCTTCTTCTTCTTCTTCTTTCTCATCTTCCTCCACTTCTTCTTTACCCTTCCTCTTCGTCTTCTTCTACCGGCTTCTCTTCCTCTTCCTCTTCTTTGTCTTCATCTTCTGCTCCATCTTCTTCTTTCTTCCTTCTTACTTCTTCCTTTTTCCTTCTTTCATCTTCTATCTTTCTTCTTCTTTTTTCTTTCCCCTTTCTTCTTCAATCTTTTTTTCTTCTTCTTCTTGTTCTTCTTCTTCTTCTTCCTCTTCTTCCTTTCCCTTTTCTTCTTCTTCTTATTTCCTTTCTTCTTCTTCTTCTTCTTACTACTCTTCTTCCACTTCTTCTTCCTTTCTTTCATCTTCTTTTACTTCTTTATCTTCCCATTCTTCTCTTCTTCTTCTTCTTTATTCTACTTCTTCTTTCTTTTCCCCTTCTTCTTCTTCTTCCTCTTCGACTTCTTCTTCTAGTACTTCTTCTTCTTCATCTTCTCCTTCTTATTCTTCTTCTTCTTCTTCTTCTTCTTCTTCTTCTTCTTCTTTTGCTTCTTCGCCTTCTTCTTCTTCTTCTTCTTCTTCTTCGTCTTCTACTTCTTCTTCTTCTTCTTGTTCTTCCTTTTCTTATTCTTCTTCTTCTTCTTCTGCTTCTTCTTCTTCTTCTTTCTCCTCCTCTTTTTCTTCTTCTTCTTCTTCTTCTTCTTCTTCTACTTCTTTCAATTCTTCTTATTCTCCTTCTTCTTCTTCTTCTTTTTCTTCCTCTTTGTCATCTTCTTCCTCTTCTTCTAGTTCCTCTCCTTCTTCTACTTATTCTTCTTCTTCATCTTCTTCTTCTTCTTCCTCTCTTCTTCCACTTCTTCATCTTCTTCTTCTTCTTCTTCTTTTTCTATTTCCACTACTTCCTCTTCTTCTTCTATTTCTTCTTCTTCTTTATCTTCTTCCACTTCCTCTCCTCTTCTTCTTCTTCTTCTTTTTCCTCTTCTTCCTCTTCTTCTTCTTCTTCTTCTTCTTCTTCTTCTTTGTCTTCTTTTACATCCTTTTCTCTTCTTCTTCTTCAACTTCTTCTTCTTCTTCTTCTTCCTTGACTCTTTTTCAACTTCTTGTTCTTCTTCTTCATCAACTTCTTGTTCATTTTCTTGAACTTCTTCTTGTTTGTTTTCTTCTTCTTGTTCTTGTACTTCTTCCTCATCTTCTTCTTCTTCTTCTTCTTTTTCTTTTTCCTGTTCTTCTTCTTCTTCTTCTTCTACTTCCCTTTCTTCTTCTTCTTCCCCTTCCTCTTCATCTTCTTCTACCACTTCCTCTTTATCTTCCGCTTCCTTTTCCTCTTCCTCTTCTTCTTCTTCTTCTTCATCTTCTTCCTTCTTTTATCTTCCAACTTCCTCATTACTTCTTCCTTCTTATTTCTTCCTTCTTCCATCTTCCTTTTCCCTCTTCCTTCTTCCTTCTCTCTTTCTTTGTCCGTCTTCTTTCTTCCTTCTTCTTTCTTCTTCATTCTTTCTTCCTTCTTCTTCATTTTTACTTGTTTTTCTTTTTCTTCTTCTTCCTCATCTTCCTCTTCTTCTTCTTCTTCCTCTTCTTCTTCTTCTTCTTCTTCCTCTTATTATTATTATTATTATTATTATTATTCTACATCTTCATCTTGTTTCTCTTCTTCTTTTTCCTTTTATTCTTCTTCTTCTTCTAGTTCTTCTTCCTCTTCTTCTTCCTCTACTTTTTTTTCTTCTTCTTCTTGTTCTTCACTTTCTTGTTCTTATTATTATTCTTCTTCTAGTTCTTCTTCCTCTTCTTCTTCCTCTACTTTTTTTTCTTCTTCTTCTTGTTCTTCACTTTCATGTTCTTATTATTATTCTTCTTCTATTTCTTTTTCTTCTACTTCATCTTCTTCGTCTCCTTCTTCTTCTTCTTCTTCTTCTTCTTTTTCTTCTTCCTCTTCTACTTCTTCTTCTTCTTTTTCTTCTTTTCTTCTTCTCTTATTCTTGTTCTTCTTCTTCATCATCATCATTTTCTTCTTCTTCTTCTACTTCTACTTCTTTTTCCTATTCATCTTCATCTTCTTGATCCACTTCTTCTTCTTTCTTCCTAATAATTAATCCTTAATTCCTACCCCTTAATATTTAATAGGTAATCTATAATTCCTAATTCTAAATTACTAATCCTTCGTTCATAATCCCTAATCTCTAATCTCTACTCCTTGTCTTGAATTCCTTATCATAAATCTCTAATCTCCCATCCCTAATTCATAATCCCAAAACCTTAAACCATTATCCCTTATACTTAGTACTTAATCCCCCTAAATCTCTTATTTCCAATCCCTAAACCCTAATCACTAATCTAATCCCTATTATAGTATTTCAAATCCTTATTTTCAAATCCTTAAAACCTAACCTTAATTACTAATTCTTAATCCCAAATCTTTCATCCATAAACCTTATATCTATTCCTTAATCCCTTATCTATAAATCTAAATCCCTCCCTCCCTAACACATAATCCCCAATCCCTAATATCTAATTCTTAATCTCTAAGCCATCGCCCACAACTCTATAATCTATCTTCTTCTTCTTCTTCTTCCTCTTCTCCTTCTTTCCCTTCTTCCTTTTCTTCTTCCTTGCCCTATTCTTCTTCGTCTTCCTATTCTTCTTCTTCTACTATTTTCTCTTCTTCTTCTCCCTGCTCCTCTTTCTCTTCTCATTCTTCTTCTTCTTTTTCTTCTTCCTCCTCTTCTTCCTCCTCCTCTTCTTCTTCTTCTACCAGTCCTTCTCTTTTACTTATTACTTAATGCCAACTTTTTAATCCCCAATTCTTAATCTCGAAACTCTAATCCATAATTGCTAATCCTTTTTCCATAGTCATTAATCCAGAACACTTAATCCCTAATAACTAATCCTTAATCTCTCTTATATTAATCCCTAACTTCTAATCCATAATCTCTAATCCATCTCTTAATCCTCTTCATCTTCTTCCTCTTTCACTTCTAATTCCTCTTCTTCTCCTTCTTCTTTTTCTTCTTTTTCTTCTTCTTCTTCCTTGTTTTCTTCTTGTTCTTCTTCTTCCTCATCTTCCTCTTCCTTATCTTCTCCTTCTTTCTCTCTCTCGTCTTCATCATCTTCTTCTTCTTCCTCCCCTTCTTCTTCTTCTTCCACTTCTTCCTCTTCTTCTCCTTCTACTTCTTTTCTTGTTCTTATTTTTCCTCATCTTCTTCCTCTTCCTCTTCTTCTTCTTCTTTTATTTTTTCTTCTTCTTCTTCTTCTTCTTCTTTGACTTCTCCTTCTTCTCCTTCTCCTTCCCCTACTCCTCCTTCTCCTTCTCCATCTCCTTTGTTATCTCCTTCTCCTTCTCCTTCTTCCTCTCCTTCTTTTCCTTATTCCTCTCATCCTCCTCCTTTTCCCTCTCCTTCTTCTTCTTCTTTATTCTTTCTTCTTTCAACTTTCTAATTTCTCATTTCTCTTTCCTTCTTCCTTCTTCCTCCTTTCTTCTTTATTGTTTATTCTTCTTCTTCTTTTTCTTCTTTTCCTCTTCTTCTTTGTGCACCG
>JAIUJO010000758.1:62500-67500 GCA_023846275.1 Vanilla planifolia | reverse complement strand
TCTTCTTATTCTTCTTCTTCTTCTTTTTCTTCTTCTTCTTCTTTCTCTTCTTCTTCTTCTTGTTCCACTTCTTTTTCCTCTTCTTCTTCTTCTTCTTCTTCCACTTCTTATTCTTCTTCCTCTATTCCTTCTTTTTCTTCTTCCCATACCACTTTTTGTACTTCATCTTTTGCTTCTTCCTCCTCTAGTTCCTCATCTTGTTGTTCTTCTTCTTCTTACTCTTTCTCTTCTTCTTCTTGCTCTTCTTTTTCTTCTGCTTCTTCTTCCTCATCTTCTTGTTGTTCTTCTTCCACTCCTTCCTCATCTTCCTCTTCCTCTTCATCTTCTTCTTCCTTGTCTTTCTCTTGTTCTTCTACTTCTTCTTCTTCTTCTTCTTTCTATTCTTCTTCTTCATCTTATTCTTCTTCTTCTACTTATTCTTCTTCTTCATCTTCATCTTTTACTTCTTCCTCTTCTTTCTCCTATTCTTCTTCCTTTTCTTCTTTCTCTTCTTTGTCTTCTTTTTCTCCATTTCCATCTTCTACTCCTACACCTCCTTCTTTTCTCCTCTTCCTCCTTTTCCTTCTCTTTCTCCTTCTCCTTCTTCTTCTACTTCTTCTTCTTCTTTCTTCATTTCTCTTTTTTCTTTCTTCTTTCTCATTTGTTCTTCCTTCTTTCTTGTTTCTTCTTCTTTCTTCCTTCCTTCTTCCTTCTTCGTTCTTCCTTCTTGCTTCTACCTTCTTGCCTCTTTGTTCTTCCTTTTTCCATCTTCCTTCTTCTTTTTTTTCTTTCTTTTCTTCTTTCTTCTTTCTTCTTTCTTTCTTTCCTCTTTCTTTTTTTCTTTCTTTTTCTGCTTCTTTCTTCATCACCAACATCTTCCTCTTCTCCATTATCTTATTCTTCTTATAATTCATAATCTTTATCCCGAAACCATAATCCCTAATCCTGCACTCCTTAATCTATAATCCCTAATCTATAGTCCGTAATGCCTCTCTCCTTATTCTCCAATCCTTAATCTATAATTTCTAATCCTTAATCTCTATTTGCTAATTCCCATTATCAAATTCTTAATCCCTAATATCCAATCCCTAACATTTAATATTTAATCCATTCCAAATTCTTAATCCCTAATCCCTCAACCTTAAACCCTAATCCTAATTCTTTAATCACTAATGCCAAATCCTTAATCCCTAATCTTTAATACCTAATCACAAATCTCTATGTATTTAATCCTTAATCGTTAATCCTTAATCCTTAATCCATAATCTCTAATCCTTGTTTTGAATTCCTAATCCTGAATCTCTAATCTCTAATTCCTAATTCATAATCTCTAATTCCCAATCCCTAATCTCTAAATGCAAATCATTAATCCCTAATGCTTAATCAAAAATTCGTTTATCAATAACTTCTAATCAGCAATCCTTAATCTAATCCCTAATCCCTAATTCTTAATCGCAATTCGCAAATCCATATTCCTTAATCCCTAATCCCTAATCACCAATTCTTAACTCCTCATTCCTAATCCTAAATACTTATTCGTTAAACCCTAATATCTATTCCTTAATCCATAATCTATAATCCTGAATCCCTCCCTCCCTAACGCCTAATCCCCAATCCCTAAAACCCTAATTCTTAATCCCTAAGTCGTCCCACACTAATCCATAATATGTATTCTTTTACTTCTTCTTTTTCTTTTTCTTCCTTTTCTTCGTTGTCTTCTTCTTTTTCTTCTTAATATTCTTCCTCATCTTGCTCTTTTTCTTCTTCTTCTTCTGCTTCTTCCTCTTTCTCCTCTTTCACTTCTTATTCATCTTCTTCTTCCTTCTCCACTTCTTCTTCCACTTCTTCTTCCGCTTCTTCTTCTTCTTCTTCTTCTTCCACTTCTACTTCTTGTTCTTCTTCCTTCTCTTCTTCTTCATCTTCTTCTTCATCTTCTTCTTCTTCTTCTTCCTCCTCTTCTTCTTGTTCTTCTTCCTTTTCTTCTTCATCTTCTTCTTCTTCTTCTTCTTCTCCTTCTCCTTCTTCTTCATCTTCTTCTTCTTCTTCTTCATCCTCTTTTCCTTGTTGTTTTTCTTCTACTTCTCTTTCGTCTTCTTCTTCTCCTTCTTCTTCTTCTTCTTCTTCTTCCACTTCTTTTTCTTCTTCTACTTCTTCTTCTTCTTCTTCTTTCTCCTCACATTCTTCTTCCTCTTCTTCTCCTTCTCCTTCTTCTTCTTCTTCTACTACTTCTTCTACTTCTTCTTCCTCTTCATCATCTTCTTCTTTTTCTTATTCTTCTTCGTCATCATCTTCATCTTCTTCATCTTCTTCTTCTTCTTCTTCTTCTTCTTCTTCTTATGCTTTTTCTTCTTCTTCTTTGACTTTTTCTTCTTCTTCATCCCTTACTTAACCTTGTTCTTTTTCCTCTTTTCCTTCTTTTTCCTCTTCTACTTCTTTTTTTACTTTTTCTTCTTCCTCCTCCTCTAATTCCTCAACTTGCTCTTCTTCTTTTCCCTCTTCTGCTTCTTACTCTGATTCTTCTGCCTCTTGTTCTTCTTCTCCTTCTTCCTCATCTTTCTTTTTTTCTTCTTCCTCTTCTTCCTCAACTTCTTCTTCTTCTTCTTCTTCTTCTTCTTCTTCTTCCTCTTCGACTTCTTCTTTCTCATCTTTATCTTCTTCTTCTTCTTCTTCCTCTTCTTCTTCTGCTTCATCTTCCCCTTCTTCTTCTTCTTCTTCTTCTTATTCTCCTTCCACTTCATATTCTTTTTTTTCTCATCTTCTTCTTCTTCTTCTTCTTTTTCTTCTTCTTCTTCTTCTTCTTCTTCTACAACTTATTCTTCTTCTTTTTCTTCGTCTTCTTCTGCTTCTTCTTCCTCTTCTTCTTCCTCCTCCTCCTCCTCCTCTTCCTCTTCTTCTTCTTCTTCTTCTACTACTTCTTCTTCTTTCACTTCTTCTTCTTCTTCTTCTTCTTCTTCTTCTTCTTCCTCTTCCTCCTCCTCTTCCTCCTCCTCCACTTCCTACTCCTCCTCCTTCTTCTTCTTCTTCTTTTTCTTCTTCTTCTACTTTGTTATCTTCCTTCTTCTTTCCCGTTTCTTATTTCTCCTTTCATCTTCCTTCTTCCTTCCTTTTTGCTCTTTCCTTCTTCCTCCTTCCTTCTTCCTTCTTTTTTCTTCCTTCTTTCTTTTTCCTTCTTTCTTCTTTCTTCTTTCTTCTTTCTTTTTTCTTTTTTTCATTTTTCTTGTTTCATCTTCTTTTTACTTCTTTCTTCTTCTTTCTTTTTTCATTATTTTTTGTTCTTTCTTTATTCTTCTTCTTCTTCTTCTTCTTCTTTCTTCTTTTTCCTCTTCTACCTCTTCTTCTTCCTCTTCTTCCTGTTCTTCTTCTTCTTCTTCTTCCCCTTCTTCTTCCTCTTCGTCATCATGTTCTTCTTCTTCCAACTCATCTTCTTCATCTTTCTCGTCATCTTCTTCTTTTACTTCAAATTCTTCTTTATCTTCCTCGTCTTTTTCTTCTTCTTCTTATTCTTCTTCTTCTTCTTTTTCTTCTTCTTCTTCTTTCTCTTCTTCTTCTTCTTGTTCCACTTCTTTTTCCTCTTCTTGTTCTTCTTCTTCCACTTCTTATTCTTCTTCCTCTTTTCCTTCTTTTTCTTCTTCCCCTTCCACTATTTGTACTTCATCTTTTGCTTCTTCCTCCTCTCGTTCCTCATCTTGTTGTTCTTTTTCTTCTTACTATTTCTCTTCTTCTTCTTGCTCTTCTTTTTCTTCTTCTTCTTCTTCCTCATCTTCTTGTTGTTCTTCTTCTACTCCTTCCTCATCTTCCTCTCCCTCTTCATCTTCTTCTTCTTCTACTTCTTCTTCTTCTTCTTCTTCTTTATATTCTTCTTCTTCCTCTAATTCTTCTTCTTCTACTTATTCTTCTTCTTCATCTTCATCTTTTACTTCTTCTTCCTCTTCTTCCTCCTATTCTTCTTCCTCTTCTTCTTTCTCTTCTTTGTCTTCTTTTTTTCCATTTCCATCTACTCCTACACCTCCTTCTTTTCTCCTCTTCCTCCTTTTCCTTCTCTTTCTCCTTCTCCTTCTTGTTCTGCTTCTTCTTCTTCTTTCTTCGTTTTTCTTTTTTCTTTCTTCTTTCTCATTTGTTCTTCCTTCTTTCTTATTTCTTCTTTCTTCTTCCTTCTTCCTTCCTTCTTCCTTCTTCCTTCTTCCTTCTTGCTTCTTTCTTCTTCCTTCTTGCCTCTTTGTTCTTCCTTTTTCCATCTTCCTTCTTTTTTTTTCTTTCTTTTCTTCTTTCTTCTTTCTTCTTTCTTTCTTTCCTCTTTCTTTTTTTCTTTCTTTTTCTTCTTCTTTCTTCATCACCATCATCTTCCTCTTCTCCATTATCTTCTTCTTCTTTTAATTCATAATCTTTATCCCAAAACCATAATCCCTAATCCTGCACTCCTTAATCTATAATCCCTAATCTACAGTCCGTAATGCCTCTCTCCTTATTCTCCAATCCTTAATCAATAATTTCTAATCCTTAATCTCTGTTTGCTAATCCCCATTGTCAAATTCTTAATCCCTAATAACCAATCCCTAATATTTAATATTTAATCCATTCCAAATTCTTAATCCCTAATCCCTCAACCTTAAACCCTAATCCTAATTCTTTAATCACTAATGCCTAATCCTTAATCCCTAATCTTTAATACCTAATCACAAATCTCTATGTATTTAATCGTTAATCCTTAATCCTTAATCCATAATCTCTAATCCTTGTTTTGAATTCCTAATCCTGAATCTCTAATCTCTAATTCCTAATTCATAATCTCTAATTCCCAATCCCTAATCTCTAAATGCAAATCATTAATCCTTAATGCTTAATCCAAAATTCCTTTATCAATAACTTCTAATCAGTAATGCTTAATCTAATCCCTAATTCTTAATCCCAATTCGCAAATCCATATTCCTTAATCCCTGATCCATAATCCCCAATCCTTAACTCCTCATTCTTAATCCTAAATACTTATTCCTTAAACCCTAATATCTAATCCTTAATCCATA
>JAIUJO010000758.1:57500-60000 GCA_023846275.1 Vanilla planifolia | reverse complement strand
TCTTCCTCCTTTTCCTTCTCTTTCTCCTTCTCCTTCTTCTTCTGCTTCTTCTTCTTCTTTCTTCATTTTTCTTTTTACTTTCTTCTATCTCATTTGTTCTTCCTTCTTTCTTCTTTCTTCTTCCTTCTTCCTTCCTTCTTCCTTCTTCCTTCTTGCTTCTTTCTTCTTCCTTCTTGCCTCTTTGTTCTTCCTTCTTCCATCTTCCTCCTTTTTTTTTCTTTCTTTTCTTCTTTCTTCTTTTTTTCTTTCCTCTTTCTTTTTTTCTTTCTTTTTCTTCTTCTTTCTTCATCACCATCATCTTCCTCTTCTCCATTATCTTCTTCTTCTTCTAATTCATAATCTTTATCCCAAAACCATAATCCCTAATCCTGCACTCCTTAATCTATAATCCCTAATCTACAGTCTGTAATGCCTCTCTCCTTATTCTCCAATCCTTAATCAATAATTTCTAATCCTTAATCTCTGTTTGCTAATCCCCATTGTCAAATTCTTAATCCCTAATAACCAATCCCTAACATTTAATATTTAATCCATTCAAAATTCTTAATCACTAATCCCTCAACCTTAAACCCTAATCCTAATTCTTTAATCACTAATGCCTAATCCTTAATCCCTAATCTTTAATACCTAATCACAAATCTCTATGTATTTAATCGTTAATCCTTAATCCTTAATCAATAATCTCTAATCCTTGTTTTGAATTCCTAATCCTGAATCTCTAATCTATAATTCCTAATTCATAATCTCTAATTCCCAATCCCTAATCTCTAAATACAAGTCATTAATCCTTAATGCTTAATCAAAAATTCCTTTATCAATAACTTCTAATCAGTAATCCTTAATCTAATCCCTAATTCTTAATCCCAATTCGCAAATCCATATTCCTTAATCCCTCATCCCTAATCCCCAATCCTTAACTCCTCATTCTTAATCCTAAATACTTATTCCTTAAACCCTAATATCTAATCATTAATACATAATCTATAATCCTGAATCCCTCCCTCCCTAATGCCTAATCCCCAATCCTTAAAACCCTAATTCTTAATCCCTAAGTCGTCACACACTAATCCATATTATGTATTCTTCTACTTCTTCTTTTTCTTTTTCTTCCTTTTCTTCGTTGTCTTCTTCTTTTTCTTCTTAATATTCTTCCTCATCTTGCTCTTTTTCTTCTTCTTCTTCTTCTGCTTCTTCCTGTTTCTCCTCTTTCACTTCTTATTCATCTTCTTCTTCCTCCTCCTCCTCTTCTTCCACTTCTTCTTCTTCTTCCCCTTCTTTTTCTTCTTCTTCTTCTTCCACTTCTACTTCTTGTTCTTCTTCCTTCTCTTCTTCTTCATCTTCTTCTTCTTCTTCTTCCTGCTCTTCTTCTTGTTCTTCTTCCATTGCCTCTTCATCTTCTTCTTCTTCTTCTTCTTCTTCTTCTTCTTCTTCTCCTTCTTCATCTTCTTCTTCTTCTTCTTCATCTTCTTTTCCTTGTTGATTTTCTTCTACTTCTCTTTCGTCTTCTTCTTCTTCTCCTTCTTCTTCTTCTTCTTCCACTTCTTTTTCTTCTTCTACTTCTTCTTCTTCTTCTTCTTTCTCCTCACATTCTTCTTCCTCTTCTTCTCCTTCTCCTTCTTCTTCTTCTTCTACTACTTCTTTTACTTCTTCTTCCTCTTCATCATCTTCTTCTTCTTCTTATTCTTCTTCATCATCATCTTCATCTTCTTCTTCTTCTTTGTCTTCTTCTTCTTCTTCTTCTGCTTTTTCTTCTTCTTCTTTGACTTTTTCTTCTTCTTCTTCCCTTACTTAACCTTGTTCTTTTTCCACTTTTCCTTCTTTTTCCTCTTCTACTTCTTTTTTTACTTTTTCTTCTTCTTCCTCGTCTAATTCCTCGACTTTCTCTTCTTCTTTTCTCTCTTCTTCTTCTTACTCTTATTCTTCTGCCTCTTGTTCTTCTTCTCCTTCTTCCTCATCTTTCTTTTTTTCTTCTTCCTCTTCTTCCTTAACTTCTTCTTCTTCTTCCTCTTCAACTTCTTCTTTCTCATCTTTATCTTCTTCTTCTTCGTCTTCTTCCTCTTCTTCTTCTACTTCATCTTCCCCTTCTTCTTCTTCTTCTTCTTCTTCTTATTCTCCTCCCACTTCATATTCTTATTTTTCTCATCTTCTTTTTCTTCTTCTTTTTCTTCTTCTTCTTCTACTACTACTTATTCTCTTCTTCTTCTTCATCATCTTCTACATTTTCTTGTTCTCCTTCTTCTATTATTCTTCTTCCTCTCCATCTTTCTCTTCTTCTTCTTCTCTTTCTCCTTCTCCTTCTCCATAACCTTCTCCTACACCTCCTTCTCATTCTCCTCCTTTTCTTTTTCCTTCTCTTTCTCCTTCTTCTTCTTCTTCATCTTCTTCTTCTTTGTTCTTTCTTCTTTCTTCTTTATTTTTTTTTCTTTCTTCTTTCTTATTTTTCTTCCTTCATCCTTCTTCCTTCTTCCTTATTTTTTCAACCTTTCTTCTTCCTTCCTCC
>JAIUJO010000758.1:45000-55000 GCA_023846275.1 Vanilla planifolia | reverse complement strand
TTCTTCTTCTTCTTCTTCTTTTTTCTTCCTCTTCTTCTTCTTTTATTTCTTCCTCTTCTTCTTCTTTTTTTTCTTTCTCCTCTTCTTCTTCTACTCCTCTTCTTCTTCTTTTCTTCCACCTCTTCTTCTTCCACTTCTTCTTTTTCTTCTTCTTCTTCTTCTTCTTTTTCTTCTTGTTCCTCATCTTCCTCTTCTTCTTCTTCTTCTTCCTCTTCTTCTACTTCTTCTTCTTCTTCTTCTTCTTCATCTTCTTCCTCGTCTTCTTTTTCTTCTTCCCCTTCCCCTAATCATCTTCTGTCTCCTCTTCCACTTCATCTTCTTCCATCTTCTTTCTTCCTTCTTTTTTCTTTCCTCTTTTTTCTTCTTTCTTTTCTTCTTCTTCTTCTTCTTTTTCTTCTTCATTTTTCCTTTTTTCTTCTTCGTATTCTTTTTCTTTCTCTCCTTCTTCTTCCTTTTCTTCTTCTTCTTCTTCTTCGTCATCATCATCTTCTCCTTCTTTTGTTCTGCTTCTTCTTCTTCTTCTTCTTACCTTAACCTTCTTCTTGTTCTTCTTATTTCTGTTCTTATTCTTCTTCTTCTTCTTCTTCTTCTTCTTATTCTTCTTCTCCATCCTCTGCTCCTTCTTCTTGTTGTTCTTGTTCTTGTTCTTCTTCTTCTTCCTTTTCTTATTCCTCATCTTCTTCTTGTGCTTCCTCTTCTTTTTCTTCTTCTACTTCTTCCTCCTATTTTTCTTCTTCTTTTCCTTCTTCCTCTTCTTCTTGTTCTCTTTCATCTACTTCTTCGTCTTTTTCTTCTTCTTCTTCTTCTACTTCTACTTCTTCTTGTACTTCTCCTTCTTTTTCTTGTTCTACTTCCTCTTCTTCTTCTACCTCTTCTTCCTCCTTGTCTTCTTCTTCTTCCTCTTCTTCTTCTACTTCTTCTACTTCTTCTCCTTCTTTGTCTTCTTCTTCCTCCTCTTCTCTTCTTCTTCTTCTTCTTCTTCGTTATCTTCTTTTTCCACTTCTTCTTCTTCTTCTTCTTTTTCTTCTACTCCTTCCTCATCTTCTTCTTCTTCTTCTTCTTTTCTTCTTCTTCTTTGTCTTCTTCATTTCTTCTACCTCTTCTTCCCCTTCCTTTTTTTCTTCTACTACCTCTCTCTCTTCTTCTTCCTCTTTCTTTCCTCTTCCTTTTCTTCTTCTTCTTCTTCTTCCTTCTTCCATCTTCCTTATTCCTTCTTCCTTCTTATTTCTTCCTTTTTCCTTCTTCCTTCTTCCTTTTCCTTCTTCCTTTTCCTTCTTCCTTCTTCCTTCTTCTTTCTTCCTTAATAAATCTTCTTTCATCCTTCTTCTTCCCACATTCTTCTTTCTTCTTCTTTCTACATCTTATTTTTCTTCTTCTTTCTCATCTTCCTCTTCTTCTTTTTCTTCCTCTTATACTTCCGCATCTTCTTCTTCTTCTTCCTCTTCTTCTTCTTCCCCTTGTTTTTCTTCTTCTTCTTCTTCTTCTTCTTCCTATTGTTATTATTCTTCTATGTCTTCTTCTTTCTCTTCTTCTTTTTTCTTTTCTTCTTCTTGTTCTTTTTTTTTCTTCTTCGTCTTCTTCTTCTTCTTCATGTCCTTCCTCTTTTTCTTCCTCTACTTTTTTTTCTTCTTTTTCTTGTTCTTCTTCTTCTACTACTTCTTGTTCTTTTTTCTTCTTCTTCTATTTCTTTTCTTCCTCTTCTTCTCCATCTCCTTCTTTTCAATCTTCTTCTTCTTCTTCTTGTTCTTCTATTTCTTCTTCTTCACTTCTTCTTCTTCTTCTTCTTATTCTTCTTCTTCTTATTCTTCTTCTTTTTCCTTTTCTTCTACTTGTTCTTCTTTTTCTTATTCTTCTTCGTCTTCTTCTTCTTCTTCTTCTTCCTATTCTTGTTCCTCTTCTTCTTCCTCTACTTGTTTTTCTTATTTTCTTCTTCCTCTTCTTCTCCTACTTCTTCTTTTTCTTCTTCTTCTATTTCTTTTCTTCTTCTTCTATTTCTTTTCTTCTTCTTCTTCTTGTTCTCCTTTTTTTCAATCTTCTTCTTCTTCTTCTTCTTCTATTTCTTTTTCTTCTTCTTCATCTTCTTCTTCTTCTTCTTATTCCTCTTTTTCTTCTTTTCTTCTTCTTCTTGTTCTTCTTCTTCTTCCTTATCTTTATCTTCTTCTTCTTCTTCTTCTTCTTCTTCTTCTTCTTTTTCTTCTTCTTCTTCTTCTTCTTCTTCTTCTTCCTCTTTTTCTTCTTCTTCTTCTTCTTATTCCTCTTGTCCTTCTTCTTTCCCTTCTTCTTCTTCTTGTTCTTCTTCTTCCACTTCATCTTCTTCTTCTTCTTCTTCTTCTTCTTTTACCTCTTTTTATTCTTCTTCTTATTCTCTTCTTCTTCTTCTTCTTCATTTACTTCTTTTTCTAATTCCTCATCTTCCTCTTATACTTTTTTCTCTATTTCTTTCTCTTCTTCTTCTTCTCCTTATCCTTGTCCTACACCTCCTTCTCGTTCTCCTCTTCCTTCTTTTGCTTCACCTTCTTCTTCTTCTTCTTCTCCTTCTTCTTCTTCTTTTTCTTTCTTCTTTCTTTGTTCTTTTTTCTTTCTTCTTTCTTATATATTCTTCCTTCTTTTTTTCTTCTTCCTTCTTGCTTCCTTCTTCGTTCTTCTTTGTTCCTTCTTCGTTCTAGCTTCTTGTTCTTCCTTCTTCCTTCTTGCTTCTCGCTTCTTTCTTCTTCCTTCTTCTTTCTTTCTTTTTTCTTCTTTTCTCTATCTTTTTTCTTCTTTCTTCTTTCTTCTTTCTTCTTCTTTCTTCTGCTTTTTTCTTCTTCCTTATTTCTTCTTCTTTCTTTCTCCTTCTTTCTTTCTTTTTCTTCTCCTATCATAATCGTCTTTTTCTTCTTCATCTTCTTCTCCGTCGTCTTCTTCCTCTCCTTCTTCTTCTATATCTCGAAATCACAATCCCTAATCAAATATACCCTTATCAATAAAACCTAATCTATAATCCGAAATCCCTCTCTCCTTAATCTCTAATCCCAAATCCACTAATTGCTAATCCCTATTGTCAAATCCTTAATCCCTATTAACTAATCCTTAAAATTTAATCTTTAATCCATCCCTTATCCATAATCCTTAATCCCTAATCCCTAATCCTTCAACCCTAAACCAAATTCCTTAATCCCTAATGCTTAAACCTTAAACCTTAATCTTCAATACCTAATTCTTAATCTGTAACTCCTAATTCTTAATCCCTAAACCCCAATCCTTAATCCGTAATCCCTAATCCTTAATCCCTAATATGTAATCCTTATTTGCTTAATCGATAACTCCTAATTTGTGATCGCTAATCTAATCCCTAATCACTAAATCTTAATCCTAATGCCCAAATACTTATTACCTAATCCCTAATCTATAAAGCTTGACCCGAATCACTAATCCTTAATCCCTAATTCCTTCTTCTTCCTCTTCTCCTTCTTATTCCTCTTCTTCCTCTTCTTCTTCTCTTACTACTTCTTTTCATTCTTCTTCTTCATCTTCTTTTCTTATTCCTCTTCAGCTTCTCCTTCTTCTTCTTCCTTTTCTTCTTCTTCTTCTTCTACTTCTTCTTCTTATTCACTAATCTGATTTCTATTACCATATTTTAAATCTTTATTCCCAAATCCCTATTACCTAATCCCTAACCCATAAACCTAACCCTAATTGCTAATTCTTAATCACAAATCTTTAATCCATAAACCCTAACCTCTAATCCTTAATCCCTTATCCATAAATCTAAATCCCTCCCTCCCTAACACATAATCCCCAATCTCTAATATCTAATTCTTAATCTTTAAGCCAATGCCCACAACTCTATAATCTATCTTCTTCTTATTCTTCTTCCTCTTCTCCATTCTCTTCTTCCTTTCCTTCTTCCTTGCGCTCTTCTTCTTAATCTTCCTATTCTTCTTCATCTTCCTCTTCTTCTTCTTCTACTTTCTCTTCTTCTCCCTATACCTCTTTCTCTTCTTATTCTTCTTCTTCTTTTTCTTCTTCCTCCTCCTCTTCTTCCTCCTCTTCTTCTTCTTCTACCAATCCTTCTTATTCTTCATCCTTCACTTCTTCTTCTTCTTCTTGCCTTCTCCTTCTTCTTCTTCTTCCTCTTCTTCTTCTTGTTCTTCTGCCCCTTCGACTTCTACTTCTTCTCCTTCCTGTTCTTCATCTTATAGTTCTTCTTCTTCTTCTTCTTCTTCTTCTTCCTGCTCCATCTCTACTTCTTCTTCTTCTTCTTCTAGTACTTCTTCTTCTACTACTTATTCTTCTTCTTCTTCCACTTCTTCTTCTTCTTCATCTCTTCTTCTACATCTTTGATTTCTTCTTCTTTGGTTTTCTCTTCATCATAAACTTCTTCTTCTTCTTCTTCTTCTTCTTCTTCTTCTTATTCTTCCTGGTCTTCTTTTTCGACTTCTTCTTCTTCATCATCAACTTTTTCTCATTCCTCTTCTACTTCCTCTTCTCCTTTTTCTTTTTCTTCTTCGTCTTCTTTTTGTTCTTCTTCCTCATCATCTTCTTCTTCTTCATCTTCCTCTTCTTCCTCCTCTCCTTCTTCTTCCCTTTCCTCTTCGTCTTCTCCTACCTCTTCCTCTTTCTCTTCCCCTTCCTTTTCCTCTTCTTCTTCTTTTCTTCTTGTTCTTCTTTTTTTTCATCATCTTCTTCCTTCTTCTATCTTCCATCTTTCTTATTCCTTCTTCCCTATTTCTTCCTTCTTCGTTCTTCCTTTCCCTTCTTCCTTCTTCCTTTTCCTTCTTCCTTCTTCCTTCTTCTTTCTTCCTTCATCAATCTTCTTTCTTACTTCTTCTCATTTCTTTCATCTTTCTTCTTTCTTCGCCTTTCTACTTCTTCTTTTTCTTCTTCTTCCTCATTTTCATCTTATTCTTCTACTTCATTTTTTACTTCCTCATCTTCTTCTTCTTCTTCTTCTTCCTCTTCTTCTTCTTCTTCTTCTAGTTCTTCTTCTTCTTCTTCCTCTTATTATTATTTTTATTACTATTATTATTCTACGTCTTCGTCTTCTTCCTCTTCTTCTTTTTCCTCTTCTTCTTATTATTCTTTTTGTTCTTCATTTTCTTCTGTGTACTTCTTCTTCTTCTTCTTCTTCTACTTCTTTTTCCCCTTCGTCTTCCCCTTCTTCTTCCTCTTCTTCTCCTTCTACTACTACTACTTCACCTTCTTTTTCTTCGTCTTCTTCTTGCTCTTATCCTTCTCCTCTTCTTTCTCCCTAATACTTAATCCAAAATTCCTAATCCTTAATCTTTAATTCTTAATACCTAATCTTAAATTCCTAATCCCTAATCCTTAATCCATAATCCCTAATCTCTATTCTCAAACCTTTATCTTGAATTCTAAATCCAAAGTCGTTAATCCCAAATAAATAATCCCAAAACCTTAATCCTTAATCCCTAATGCTTAATACTAAATCCTTAACCTTTTAATCCCTTATTTCCAATCCCTAATCCATAATTTAATCCCTGATACCTAATTCCTCATTTTTTCCCAAATCCCTATCACTTAATCCCTAATCCCTAATCCCTAATCTAAACCCTATGCCTTATTCCTAATTCTTAATCCCAAATCCCTAATCCCTAATACCTAAACCCTAAACCTTTATCCTTAACACCTAATCGATAAATTCGAACCCTCCCTCCCTAACTCATTATCCCAAATTCTAATACCTAATTCCTAATCTATAGGACATTGCCCATTACTTTATAATTTGTCTTCTACTACTTCTTTTTATTCTTTCTTTTCTTCTTCTTTCTCTATTCCTTTTTCTTTTGCCTTGCCCTCTTCTTATTGTTTTTCCTATTCTTCCTTATCGTTCTCTTCTTCTTCTTCTTCTTCTTCTTCCTCCTTTGCCTCCTCTTCTTATCCTTTGTCTTCTTTTTCTTCTTCCTCCTCCTCTTCTTCCCCTTCCTCTTCTTCTTCTTCTTCTTCATTTTATTCTTCATCATCATCATCATCATCATCATCATCATCTTCTTCTTCTTCTTCTTCTTCTTCATCGTCTTCATCCTCTTCTTCTTCTTCTTCCCCTTCTCCTAATCTTCTTCTACCTCACCTTCCTCTTCCTCTCCTTCATCATCTTCTTCTTTTACTTCTTCATCTTCTTCCTTCTTCCTTCTTCTTGCTTCTATCTTCTCTATTCCTTCTCTTTCTTTCTTCTTTCTTCTTCTTTCTTTTTCTTCTTCTTTTTCTTCTTCTTCTTCTTCTTCTTCTTCTTCTTCTTCTTCTTTCCCTTCTTCTTGTTCCTCTTCTTATTGTTCCTCTTCAACATTTTCTTCTTCTTCTTTTGCCTCATCTTCTTCTTCTTCTTCTTCTTCATCTTCTCCTTCTTCTCTTCTTCTTCTTTTTCTTCTTCTTCTTCTACTTCCTCTTCCTATTCTTCTTCATCTTCTTCATCTTCTTGTACTACTACTAATACTACTACTACTTCTTCTTCTTCTTCCTCTTCTTCTTCCTCTTCTTCTTCTTCTTCCTCTTCCTATTCTTCATCTTCTTCTATTACTACTTCTTCTTCTTCTTCATCTTCTCCTTCTTCTCTTCTTCTTATTCTTCCTTTTCTTATTCTTCTTCTTCTTCTTCTTCATCATCTTCCTCTTCCTCCTTTTTTCTTCTTCTTCTTCTTTTATTTCTTCCTCTCCTTCTTATTCTCATTCTTCTTCTTCTACTACTTTTTCTTCTTCTTCTTCTTCTTCTTCTTCTTCTTCCTCTTCTTCTTCGTCTTCTACTTCTTCCTCACTTCTTTTACTTCATCTTCTTCTTCTTCATCTTTCTCTTCCTTCACCTCTTCTTCTTCTTCTTCTTCTTCTTCTTCTTCATCAGTTTCCTCTTCTTCCTCTACTTCCTCCTCTTCTTCTTATTTGTCTTCTTTTACTTCCTTTACTCTTCTTCTTCTTCTAGTTCTTCTTCCTTGTCTTCTTTTCCCACTTCTTCTTATTCTTCTTCATGAACTTCTTCTCATTCCTATTCTACTTCATCTTTCTTTTCTTTTACTTTTTCTTTTTCTTCTTCATCTTCTTCTTGTACTTCTTCCTCATCATCATCATCATCATCTTCTTCTTCTTCTTCTTCTTCTTCTTCTTCTTCTTCTGCTTCTTCCTTTTCTCCTTCTTCTTCCCCTTCCTCTTCGTCCTCTCCTACCACTTCCTCATTCTCCTCCTCTTCCTTTTCCTCTTCCTCTTCTTCTTCTACTTCTTCTTCTTCTTCTTCTTCATCTTCTTGCTTCTTCTATCTTCCATCTTCCTTATTTCTTCCTTCTTCCTTCTTCCTTCTTCCTTTTCCTTCTTCCTTCTTCTTTCTTCCTTCACCCATCTTCTTTCTTTCTTCTTCTTACTTCTTTCATCTTTCTTCCTTCTTCATTCTACTTCTTCTTTTTCTTCTTCTTTCTCATCTTCATCTTATTCTTCTTCTTCATTTTTTATTTCCTCTTCTTCTTCTTCTTCTAGTTCTTCTTCTTCTTCTTCTTCTAGTTCTTCTTCTTCTTCTTCTTTTTCCTCTTATTATTATTATTATTCTACATCTTTGTCTTCGTTCTCTTCTTCTTTTTCCTCTTCTTCTTCTTATTCTTGTTCTTCTTTGTCTTCTTCTTCTTTCCATTCTTCTTCTTCTTCTTCATCCTCTATTTCTTTTTCTTCTTTTTCATCTTCTTCTTCTTCTACATCTTCTTCTTCTACATCTTCTTCTTCTACTTCTTGTTCTTATTCTTCTTCCTGTTTTATTTCTTTTTCTTCTATTTCTTATTCTTCTTCTCCTTCTACTCCTTTTTCTTCTTCTTTTTCTTCTTCTTCTTCTTCTATTTCTTCGTCTTCTATTTCATCTTCTTCTTCTTCTTCTTTCTCTTCCCGTTCTTCTTTTTATTATTATTATTATTATTATTATTATTTTTCTTCTTCTAATTTCCTTCTTCATCATCATCATCATCATCTTCTTCTTCTTCTACTTCTTTTTCCTCTTCGTCTTCCCCTCCTTCTTCCTCTTCTTCTTCTTCTACTACTACTTTACCTTCTTTCTCTTCATCTTCTTCTTGCTCTTATCCTTCTCCTTCTTCTTTCTCGTTAATACTTAATCCTTAATTCGTAATCCCTAATCTTCAATACCTAATCCCTAATCTCAAATTCTTAAACCCTAATCCTTAATCCATAATCCTTAATCTCTAATCCCTAATCCTTGTCTTGAATTCCTAATCCAAAATCTCTAATCTCTAATCCTTAATAGATAATCCCAATACCTTAATCCTTAATCCCTAATACTTAATACAAAATCCTTAATCTTTTAATCTCTTATTTCTAATCCCTAATCTAGAATCTAATCCCTAATATCTAATTCTTAATTTTTTTCCCAAATCCCTAATATTTAATCCCTAATCTCTAAATCCTAAGACTTATTCCTAATTCTTAATCCCAAATCCCTAATCCCTTACCATAATCCTTTGTCCATAATCCTTAATTGATAAATCTGAATCCCTCCATCCCTAACGCGTTATCCCCAATCTTTAACACCTAATTCCTAATCATTAGGACGTCGCCAAATACTCTATGATCTGTCTTCTTCTTCTTCTTCTTCTTCTTTCTCTTCTTGTTCTTTCTCTTTCCATTTTTCTACTACCTTGTCCTCTTCTTGTTCTTCTTCCTATTCTTTCTCATCTTCCTCCCCATCTTCTTCTTCTTCTTCTTTTTCTTCTTCCTCCTCCTTTTCCTCTTCTTATTCTTTGTCTTCTTTTTCTTCTTTCTCCTCTTCTTCCTCTTTTTCTTTTTCTTCCTCTTCTTCTTCTTCTTCGTCTCCTTCTTATTCATCTTCCTCTTATTCTTCTTCTTCCTCTTCTCCTTCTTCTTCTTCGTTCTTTTTTTCTTCTACTTCTTCTCCTTCCTATTCTTCTTACTATTCTTCTTCTTCTTCTTCTTCCTCCTCTACTTCATTTTCATATTGTTCTTTTTCTTCTTCCTCTTCTTCTTTTCCTTCTTTTATTTCTTCTTCTTCTTCTACTTGTTCTTCTTCGTCTACTTCTTCTTCTTCTTCTTCATCTCTTCTTCTACTTCTTTGACTTTGTCTCTTCATCTTCTTCTTCTTCTTCAGTTTCCTCTTCATCTTCTTCTTCTTCTTCTTCTTCTTCGTCTTCTTCTTCTTCGTCTTCTTCTTCTTCTTCTTCTTCTTTGTCTTGTACTTCTTCTTCTCTACTTCTTGTTCTTCTTCTCCTTCTTTCTCCTCCTCCTTTTCTTCTTCTTCTTTTTCTTTTCCTTCTCCTTCTTCTTCTTATTCCTCTTCTTCCTTTTCATCTTCTTCTTTTACCTCTTCGTCTTCATTTTCTTCTTCTTCTTCTTCATCATCATCTTCTTCATCTTCTTCTTCATCTTCTTCTTCTACTTCTTCTTCATCTTTTTCATCTTCTTCTCCTTCATCATCCTTTTCCTCTTCTTTTTCTTCTTCCCCTTGTACTTCATCTTCTTCTACCTTCTTCTCTTCCTCTCTGTCTTCCTCTTCCACATCTTCGTCTTCTTTTTCTTCTTCTTCTTCTTCTTTTTCATTTTCATCTTCTTCCTATGTCCTTCTTCCTACTTTTTTATTCCATCTTTTCTCTGCATACTTTTTTCTTTCCTCTTTCTTATTCTTTCTTATTCTACTTCTTCTTCTTCCTCTTCCTCTTGTTGTTGTTCTTCTTCCCTTCTTCTTCCTTTTCCTTCTCTTCTTCTTCTTCTTCTACTACTACTACTACTACTTCTTCATCTTCATATTCTTCTTCCTCCTGTTTTTCTTCTTCTTCTTCTTCATCTACTCCTTCCTCTTCTTCTCATTCTCCTTCTTCTTCTTCTTCTTCTTCTTCCTCTTCTACTACTTCTTCGTCTTCTACTTCTTTTTTGTCTTCTTCTTCTTCCTCTCTTCTTCTACTTCTTCATCTTCTTCCTCTACTACTTCTTCTTCTTCCTCTTCTTCTTGTTCTTCTTCTTCGTCTTCTATTTCCTCTCCTTCCTCACCTTCTTCTTCTTCTTTGCCT
>JAIUJO010000758.1:0-40000 GCA_023846275.1 Vanilla planifolia | reverse complement strand
TTCTTCCTCTTCTTCTTCTTCTTCTTCATCAACTTCTTCTTTTTCTTCTTCATCTTCTTCCTACTTCTTTTTTCCTTCTTCCTTCATCCTTCTTCTTTCTTCCTTCTTCCATCTTCTAAATTACTTCTTTTTCTTTCCTTACTCTTCTGCATTCTTTTTTTTCTTCTTCTTCTTCCTCCTCTTCCTCTTCTTCTTCTTCTTCTTCTTCTTTCTCTTTTTCATCATCTTCTTCATGCTCTTCTTCTTCTTGCTCTTCTTCTTATTCTTTTTCTACTTCTTCTTCTTCTTCTTCTTCTTCATCTTTTCCATCTCTTATTTTTTTTTTTGTCTTTTCTTCTTCTTTTGTTCTTCCGCTTCTTCTTCTTCTTCTTCTTCTTCTTCCTCTACCTATTCTTCTTCTACTTCTTCTTCTTCTCCTTCTTCTTCCTCCTCTTTTTCTTCTTCTTCTTCTTCTTCTTCTTCTTCTCTTCTTCATGTTCTTCATTTTCTTACTCTTCTTCTACTTCTATTTCTTCTTCATCTTCCTCTTGTACTTCTACTTCTTCATCATGTTCTTCTTCCACCACTATTTCTTCTTCTTCTTCAACTACTTATTTTTCGTATTCTCCGTTTTCTTCTTCTTCTTCTTCCACTTCTTCTTCTTCTTCTTTTTCTTCTTCTTCTTCTTCTTCTTTTCTTCTACTTCCTCTTCATCATCAACTTCTTCATCTTCTTCTTCTTCTTCTACTCATCTTCTACTTCTTCATCTTCTTCTTCTTTGTCCTTTTCTTATTTTTCGTGCTCATCTTCTGTTTCTTCTTCCTTGTCTTTTTATTCTTCTTCTTCTTCTTCTTCTTTTTTGACTTCTTCTTATTTCTGTTTTCTTCTTCTTCTTCTTCTTCTTCCTCATCTTCTTTTTCCACTTCATATTCTTCCTCTTCATGTACTCCTTATTCCTCTTCTACTTCTTCCTCTTCTTTTTTTCTTTTTTCTTCTCCTTCTTCTTCTTCGTCTTCCTTATCATCATCATCATCATCATCTTCTTCTTCTTCTTCTTCTTCTTCTTCTTCTCCTCCTTTGTCTTCTTCATCTTCTTCTTCCTCTTCTCCTTCTTCTTCCTATTCTTCTTCGTTTTCTTCTACCTCTTCCTCTTCTTCTTCCTCTTCCTCTTCCTTTTCCTCTTCGTCTTATTCTTCTATTCTTCTTCTTCTTCTTCTTCTTCTTCTCCTCCTCCTCCACCACCTCCTCCTCCTTATTCTTGTTCTTATTCCTCTTCTAATTTTTTCCCCTATTTCTTCTTCTTCCTCTCCTCCTTTTTCTTTTTCTTTTTTCTTCTTTTGTTTCTACTTGTACTTCTTCTTCTTCTTCTCCTCCTCCCCCATGTTCTTCTTATTCTATTTCTTCTTCTTCTAAGTCACTTCTTCCATTCTTCTTCTTCATCATCATCTTTCTCTTCTTCTTCTTCCTTCTTCTTCTTCTTCTTCTTCCTTCTTCTTCTTCTTTTTCCTCTTCAACTTTTTATTCTTCTTTCTCTTCTTCTTCTTCTACTTTTTCACCTTCTATTTCTTCTTCTTCTTCTTACTCTAGTCCTTCCCCTTCATCTTTCTCTCTAATCCTTAACCCCTAATCCATAATCCTTAATATTTAATACCTAATACCTAATCTCTAATTCTTAATCCCTATTCCTTAATCCATAGTTTCTAATCCCGAGTTTCTAATCTTGCATCCTTATCCTTAATTCCTAATCTTAATGTCTAATCTCTTATCCCTAATTCATAATCCCTAGTTTCTTCTTGTTGTTCTTGTTCTTCTACTTCTTCTTCTTCTTCTTCTTCTTCTTCTTCCACTCCTTTTAGTTCTTTTTCCTCTTTTCCTTCTTTTTCCTCATCTCCTTCTTTTTGTACTTCTTCTACTTCTAGTTCCTCCTCTTATTCCTTATGTTGCTCTTCTTCTTCTTCCTCTTCTTCATCTTTTTCTTCCTCATCTCCTTCTTATTCTTCTTCCACTTTTCCTCATCTTCCTCTCCTTCTTCTTCATCTTCTTCCTCTTCTTCTTTTTCTTCCTCATCTTTCTCTTCTTCTTCTTCTTCTTTTACTACTACTACTTCCTCTTCTTCTTTCTCTTCTTCTTCTTCTTCTTCTTCTTCTTCTGCTTCTTCTTCCACTTCTTCATCTTCTTCTTCTTCTTGCCCTTTTTCTTCTTCCTATTCTTATTTTTCCATATCTTCTTGTTCTTCTTCTTCTTCTTCTTCCTCTTCTTCTTCTTCTTCTTTTACTTCTTATTCTTCTTCTTCTTCCTCTTCTTCTTCAACTTCTGCTACTTCTTCGTCTTCTTCTTCCTCTTGTTCTTCTTCACCTCCTTCTTTCTCATCATCTTCCTCTTCTTATATTTCTTCTTCTCCTTCTCCTACACCTCCTCATTATTCTCTATCATATTTTTCTTCTGCTTCTTCTCTTTCTTCTTCTTCTTCTTCTTCTTTCTTCTTTCTTCTTTCTTCTTTCTTCATTCTTTCTTCTTCATTCTTCTTTCTTCTTTCTTCATCTATCTTTTTCTACCTCTTCTTCTTCTTCCTCCTCCTCTACTTCTTCTTCTTCTTCCTCTTATGCTTCTTCATCATCTTCTTCCTCTTCTTGCTCTTCTTCTTCATCATCTTTATCCTTTTCTTCTTCTGTTTTTCTTCTCCTTCTTCTACCACTTTTGCTTCCTCTTCTTCCTATTCTTCTTCTTCTCCATGTTCATCTTCATCATCATCTTCTTCTTCTTCCTCTTCTTCCTCTTTTGCTTCTTCTTCTTCTTCATTTTCAACATCATCTTCTTCTTCTTCCACTTCTTTTTCTTCTTCTTCTTATTCTTATTCTTCTTCTTTTCTTCATCTACTTCTTCTTCTTCATCTTCTTCTTTTTTTTATTATTCTTCCTCTTCTCTACTTCTAGTTCTTCCTCTTCTTATTTTTCTTCTCCCTCTTTTGCTTCCTCTTCTTCCTCTCCTTCTTCTTCTTCTTCTTCCTCGTCCTTTTCTTTTTCTTCTTCTTCTTCTACTACTTCTTCCTTTTCTTATTATTCTCCTTCTTCTTCTTCTTCTTCTTCTTCTTCATCTTCTTCTTCTTCATCTTCTTCTTCTTCTTCTACTTCTTCTTCTTCTTCTTCGTGTTCTTCTTCTTCGTCTTGTTCTTCTTCTTCTTCTTTTACATCCTCTTTTTCTTCTACTTCTTCTTCTTCGCCTTCTTCTTCTTCCTCTCTTGTTCAACTTCTTCGTCTTGTTCTTATTCTTCCACTTCTTCTTCGTCCACTTCTTATTCTTCTTCTTCTGTTCTTTTCTCTATTCTTCTTCTTCTTCTTCTTCTTCTTCCTCTTCTCTTGTTCTCTTGTTCTTCTTTTCCTTCTTCTTCCTCGTCTTCTTTTTCCACTTCTTCAACTTCTTCTTCTTATTCTTATTCCTCTTCTTCTTCTTCTTCTCCTTCTCCTTTTTCTTCTTCTTCTTCTTCTTCTTCATCAACTTCTTCTTCTTCTTCTTGTTTTTTCTTATTATTTCTAATCTTTAATCGCTATCCCTAATCCTTGTTCTCTAATCCCTAATCTTTAATCTTAAATCCCTAATCGTTAATAATTAGTCCCTTAATTCTTAATCCCTAATAACTAATCCTTTAATCCTTAAAGTCTAATCCCTAATCTTTCAAACCTTAATCTCTAATCCCAAATCCTTAATTTGTCTCTTCTTCCTCTTCTTCATTTACTTCTTCTTGTTCTTCTTCTTCTTCTTCCTTTTTCTCTTTTCTTCTTCTTCCTTTGTTCTTCTTCTTCCTCATCTTTGTCTTCTACTTCTTCCCCTTCTTTCTTATTTTCCCCTTCTTCTTTTCCTTCTTCTACTTATTCCTCTTCCTCTTCTTGTTTCTCTTCTACTTCTTCTTCTTCTTCTTCTTCCCCCTCTTCTTCTTCTTCGTCATCTTCTACGTCATCTTCTTCTTGCTCTTCTTCTTTTTTCTCTTTTTCTTCTCCTTCTTTTTCTTCTTGTTCTTTTTCTTTTTCTTCTTCTTCTTCCTCCTCTACGTGTTTTTCTTCTTCTTCTTCTTCTCCTTCTTCTTATCCTTCTTCTTCTTTTCTTTTTCCTCTTCTACTTCTTCTTCTTCTTCCTTTCCTTTTCATTCTTCTTCTTCTTCTTCTTCATCGTCTTCCTCCTCTTTTTCTTCTTCCTCTTCTCCTTTTTCTTCTTATTCTTTTTCCACTTCTTCTCCTTCTTCTTACTTCATCTTCCTCTTCTTCTTCTTCTTTTTCCTCTTCATCTTTCCCTTTTTCTTCTTCTTCTTCTTCTTCTTCTTCTTCTTCTTCTTTGTTCACATTCTTCTTCCACTTCTTCACCTCCCCCTTCTTCTTCGTTTTCTTACATTTCTCATTTTTCTTCTTCTTTCTCCCTAATCCTTAATCCCTATTCTCTTTATCTCTAATCACCAATTCCTAATCTCTATCCTAAATCCTACATCTCTTATTTCTAATCTTTAATCGCTATCCCTAATCCCTATTCTCTAATCTCTAATCTCTAATCGTTAATCTTAAATTCTTAATCTTTAATCCCTAATCCTTAATAATTAATAAATTAATTCTTAATCCCTAATCATTAAGCCATTAATCTTTAATGTCTATTCCTTAATCCATCAAACCTTAATCTCTAATCCTTAATCCTAATCCCCTAATCCCAAATCCTTAATTTGTCTCTTCTTCCTCTTCCACTTTTACTTCTTCTCCTTCTTCTTCTTCTTCCTTTTCCTCTTTTCTTCTTCTACCTTTTATTCTTCTTCTTCTTCCTCGTCTTTGTCTTCTACTTCTTCCTCTTCTTCTTCATTTTCTCCTTCTTCTTTTTCTTCTTCTACTTATTCCTCTTCTTCTGCTTTTTTCTCTTCTTCTTCTTCTTTTTCTTCTTCTTCTTCTTCTTCCCCCTCTTCTTCTTCTTCATCATCTTCTACTTCATCTTCTTCTTGCTCTTCTTTTCTTTTCTCTTTTTCTTCTTCTTCTTTTACTTGTTCTTTTTCTTCTTCTTCTTCTTCTTCCTCCTCTACGTGTTTTTCTTCTTCTTCTTCTTCTTCTCCTTCTTCTTATCCTTCTTCTTCTTTTCTTCTTCCTCTTCTACTTCTTCTTTTTCTTCTTTTTCCTCTTGTTCTTCTTCTTCTTCTTCTTCTTCATCTTCTTCCTCCTCTTTTTCTTTTTCTTCCTCTTCTCCTTCTTTTTCTTCTTCTTATTCTCCTTCCACTTCTTCTCCTTCTTCTTCTTCTTCTTCCTGTACGTCTGCTTGTATTTCTTCTTCTTCTGCATTTGCTTCATCATCTTCTTCTTCTTCTTCTCCTTCTTCTTCTTCTTCTTCTTCTTCTTCTTCATCATCATTTTCTTCTTCTCTTCTTCTTGTTCTTCTTTTTCTTCTTCATCTTCCTACACCTCCTTCTCATTCTCCTTTTCCTCCTTTTCCTTCTCTTTCTCCTTCTACTTCTTCTTCTTTCTTCTTTTTTCTTTCTTCTTCCTCATTTCTTCTTCCTTCTTTCTTCTTTTTTCTTTCTCCTTCCTTCTTCCTTCGTTCTTCATTCTTCCTTCTTCCTTCTTGCTTCTTCCTTCTTCCTTCTTCCTTCTTGCTTCTTTCTTCTTCCTTTTTCCATCTTTCTTCTTCTTTCTTTTTTTCTTTTTTTCTTCTTTCTTCTTTCTTTTTTCTTCTTACTTCGTTCTTCTTTCTTTCTTTCTTTTTCTGCTTCTTTTTTCATCATCATGATCTTCTTCTTCTCCATTATCTTCTTCTTCTTCTTCTTCTACTTCTTAATCTTTATCCCGAAACCATAATTCCTAATCCTTAATCTTTGTTTGCTAATCCCCATTGTCAAATCCTTAATCCCTAATAACCAATCCCAAACATTTAATATTTAATCCATTCTGAATTCTTAATCCTTAACCCCTCAACCATAAACCCTATTCCTAAATCTTTAATCACTAATGTCTAATTCTTAATCACTAAACTTTAATACCTAATCCCTAATCTATATAATATTTAATTCATAATCCCTAATCTCTAATACCAATTTTGAATTCATAGTCCAAAATCTCTAATCTCTAATTCCTAATTCATAATCTCTAAATCCTAATTCCTAATCTCTAAATGCAAATCTTTAATCCCTAATGCTTAATCCAAAATCCATTTATCAATAACTTCTAATCTGTAATCTTTAATCTAATCCCTAATCCTTAATTCTTAATCCTAATTCCCAAATCCATATTCCTTAATCCATAATCCCTAACTCCTAATTCTTAATCATAAATACTTATTCCTTAAACTCTAATATCTAATCCTTAATCCCTAATCTATAATCCTGAATCCCTCCCTCCCTAACACCTAATTCTTAATCCCTAAGTCGTCAGACACTAATCCATAATATGTGTTCTTCTACTTCTTATTTTTTCTCTTCTTCTTCTTTCTCTTCTTCTTCCTTTTCTTCATTGTCTTCTTCTTTTTCTTCTTAATATTCTTCCTCATCTTCCTCTTTTTCTTCTTCTTCTTCTTCTTCTTTCCCCTCTTTCACTTCTTATTCTTCTTCTTCTTCTTCCTCCTCCTCCTCCTCCTCTTCCATTTCTTCTTCTTCTACCCCTTCTTCTTCTTCTTTTACTTCTCCTTCTTATTCTTCTTCTTTCTCTTCTTCTTCTTCTTCTTCTTCTTCCTCTTCTTCTTCTTCTTCCTCTTCTTCTTCATCTTCTTCTTCTTCTTCTTCTTCTCCTTCCTGTTCTTCTTCTTCCTCTTCTTCTTCTTCTTCTTCACTTTTGTCTTCTTCTTCTTTTTCTTCTTCCTCTTCTTTTTCTTCTTCTACTTCTTCCTCTTCTTCTTCTTTTTCATCACATTCTTCCTCCTCTTCTTCTCCTTCTTCTTCTTCTTCTTCGTCCTCATCATCTTCTTCTTCTTCTTATTCTTCTTCATCATCATCTTCATCCTCTTCATCATCATCATCTTCTTCTTCTTCTTCTTCTTCTTCTTCTACTACTTTTTCTTCTTCTTCTTTGACATCTTCTTCTTCTTCTTCCCTTAATCTTGTTATTTTTCCTCTTCTCCTTTTTTTACTTCTTCTTCTTCTTCCTCCTCCTCTTATTCTTTATCTTGCTCTTCTTCTTTTTCCTCTTCTTCTTCTTACTCTTATTCTTTTACCTCTTCTACTTCTCCTTCTTAATCATCCTCCTATTGTTCTTCTTCCTCTTCTTCCTCAACTTTTTCGTCTTCTTCTTCTTCTTCTTCTTCTTCCTCCTCTTCTTCTTCGTCTTCCTCTTCTACTTGTTCTTTCTCATCTTTATCTTCTTCTTCTTCTCCTTCTTCTTCTTCTTCTTCTTTTGCTTCTTCTTCTGCTTCATCTTTCCCTTCTTCTTCTTCTTCTTCTTATTCTCCTTCCACTTCCTATCCTTATTTTTTCTCATCTTCTTCTTCTTCTTTTTCTTCTTCTTCTTCTACTACTACTTGTTATTCTCTTCTTCTTCTTCTTCTTCTACTTTTTTTGGTTCTCCTTCTTCCTATTATTCTTCTTCCTCTCCAACTTTCTCTTCTTCTTCTTCTCCTTCTCCTTCTCTCTCTCTCCATAACTTTCTCCTGCACCTCCTTCTCATTCTCCTCCAATTTTTCTTTCTCCTTCTCTTTCTCCTTCTTCTTCTTCATCTTCTTCTTCATCTTCTTCTTCTTTCTTCCTTCTTTCTTCTTTATTCTTTTTTCTTTCTACTTTCTTATTTTTCTTCCTTCTTCCTTATTTCTTCAACCTTCTTTCTTCCTTCCAACTTCGATCTTGTTTCTTCCATCTTCCATCTTCCTTCTTGCTTATCTTTTCTTCCTTCTTCCTTCTTCATTTCTTCTTTCCTTTTTCTTCTTTATTCTTTCATTCTTCTTCTTTGTTTTGTCTTCTTCTTTCTTCCTTTTTCTTATTATTCCTTCTCATTTATTCTTCTTTCTTTCTTCTTCTTTCTTTCCTTTTTCTTCTTCTTCTTCTTCTTCTTTCTTCATCATCTTCCTCGTCTTCTACTGCTTCTACTACTATTACTTCATCATCATCATCATCATCATCATCTTCTTCTTCTTATTCTTCATCTTCATCCTCTTCTTCTTCTTTTTCATCTTATTCTTCCTCCCCTTTTTGTCTGCTTCTTCCACTTCTTCTACTTCTTCTCCTTCTTCTCCTGTTTCCTCTTCTTCTTCTTCTTTTTTGTCTTCTTCTTCATCTTCTACTCCTCTTCTTCTTCTTCTTCCACCTCCTCTTCTTCTTCCACTTCATCTTCTTCTTCCTCTTCTTCTTCCTCCTCTTCTTCCGCTTCTTCTTCTTCTTCTTCTTCTTCTACTTCATCATCATAATCTTCTTCTTCTTCTTCTTCTTCTTCTTCTTCTTTTTCTTCTTCTTCCTCCTCTTCATTTTTTCTTCTTCCCCTTCCCCTTATCTTCTTCTACTTCCTCTACCACTTCCTCTTCCTCTTCTTCGTCATCTTCTTCTTCTTCTTCTTCTTCTTCTTCTCCTTCCACTTTTTCTTTTTTGTCGTCTTATACTTCTTCTTCTACTTCCTCTTTTCCTCTACTTCTTCAACTTCTTCTTCTCCTCCTCCTTCTTCGATTTCCTCTTCTTGTTCCTCCTCCTCCTCTTCTTCTTCCACTTCTTCTTCTTCTTCTACCTCATCTTTCTCTTCTTCTTCTTCTTCTTCTTCTTCTTCTACTACTACTACTACTACTACTACTTCTTCATCTTCTTCTTCTTCATCTTCTTCCTTCTCTTGTTCTTTTTCTTCTTCTCCTTCCCCTTATCTTCTTCTACCTCCTCTTCCACTTAAACTTCCTCTTCCTCTTCTTCGTCGCCTTCTTCTTCTTCTTCTTCTTCTTCATCTTCTTCCATCTTCCTTCTTCCATCTTCTTTCTTCTTCGTTTTTTCTTTTTTTGTGTCTTCTTCTTTCTTTTCTTCTTCTTCTTCAACATCTTCTTCCCATTCTTCTTCTTTCTTCTTCTTATTACCCATCTTCTTCTTCTTCTTCTTCTTCTTCTTTCACTTCTTCTTCTTCCCTTTCTTCTTCTTCTTCTTCATCTTCTCCTTCTCTTCTTCTTCTTCTTCTTCCCTTCTCGTTCTTCTTCTACTTCTTCTTTTTCTTCTTCTTCTTCTTCTTCTTCTTCTTATTCTTCTTTTCCTTCGTATGCTTCTTCTTCTTATTGTTGTTCTTAAGCTTCTACTTCTTCTCTTCTTCTTGTTATTCATTTTCTTATTCCTCATCTTCTTCTTCTTATACTGCCTCTTCTTCTTTTTCTTCTTCTTCTTCATCTTCTTCTATTACTTCCTCCTCCTATTTTTCTTCTTCTTTTACTTCTTCCTCTTTTTCTTATTATCCTTTATGTTCTTCTTCTTCTTCATTCTTTTCCTTTCTTCTTTCTTATTTCGTATTCCTTCTTCCTTCTTCTATCTTCTTTACTCCTTCCATCTTCCTTCTTCCTTCTTCCTTCTTCAATCTTGCTTCTTCCATCTTCGTTCTTCCTTCTCGCATTCATCTTCTTTCTTTTGTCTTCTTCTTTCTTTATCTTCTTCTTCTACTACTACTACTACATCTTCATCTTATTCTTCTTCTTCTTCTTCTTCTTCTACCACTACTTTTACGTCTTATTCTTCTTCTTCTACTTCTTCTTTTCCTCTACTTCTTTGACTTCGTCTTCTTCTTCTTCTCCTTCTTCTCAGGTTTCCTCTTCTTGTTCTACTTTTTGTCTTCTTATCCTTCTAGTCTTCTTCTTCTTCTTCTTCTTCTTCCTCTTCTTCTTCCACTTCTTCTTCTTCTTCTTCTTCTTCTTCTTCTCCTCCACTTCCTCTTCTTCTTCTTCTTCTTCTTCTTCTACTTCTTCTTCTTCTTCTTCTTCATCTTCTTCTTCTTCTTCTTCTTCTTCTTCCTCTTCTTCTACTTCTTCTTCCTTTTCTTCCTCCTCTTCTACTTTTTCTTCCTTCCCTCCCCCTTATCTTCTTCTTCCCGCTCTTCCACTTCCTCTTCCTCTTCGTTTTCTTTTTCTTCTTCTTCTTCTTCTTCCTCCTCTTCTACATCTTCTCCTTTGTTGCCTTATTCTTCTTCTTCTACTTCTTCTTTTCCTCTACTTCTTTGACTTCTTCTTCTCCTTCTTCTTTAATTTTCTCTTCTTCTTCTTTGTCTTCTTCTTCTTCTTCTTCTTCTTCTTCTCTTCTTCTTCTTCTTCTTCATCTTCTTCCCCTTCCTCTTCCACTTCTTCTTCTTCTTCTTCTTCTTTTCCTCTTCTTGTTCTGCATCTTCCTCTTCTTCTTCTTCTTTTTATTATGATGATTATTATTATTATTATTCATCATCAACTTCTTCCTCTTCTTCTTTCTGTTCTTCCTCTTCCCCTTATTATCATCTGTCTCCTCTTCCACTTCATCTTCCTCTTCCTCTTCTTCGTCTTGTTCTTTTTCTTGTTGTTCTTCTTCTTCTTCATCTTCTTCCGTCTTTCATCTTCCATCTTCCTTCTTGCTTCTTCCATCTTCTTTCTTCTTTCTTCTTTTCTTCTTTTCCCTTTCTTGTTCTTTCTTTTCTTCTTCTTCTTCTTCTTCTTCTTCTTTCCCTTCTTCTTTGTTTTCTTTTTCTTTCTCTCCTTCTTCTTCCTTTTCTTCTCTTCTTGTTTTTCTTCTTCTTCATCATCATCATCTTCTCCTTGTCTTCTTCTTCTTCTTCTTCTTCTTCTTCTTCCTCTTCCCATGCCCTTCTTCTTCTTCTTCTTATTCTTATTCTTATTCTTATTCTTATTCTTATTCTTATTCTTATTCTTATTCTTATTCCTCTTCTTCTTCTTCGCATTCTTCTTCTCCATCCCCTGCTCCTTCTTCTTCTTGTTCTTGTTGTTCTTCTTCTTCTCTTCTTCTTCTTCCTTTTCTTACTCCTCTTCTTCTTCTTCTTGTGCTTCCTCTTCTTCTTTTTCTTCTTCTTCTTCTTTGTCTTCTTCTACTTCTTCCACCTATTTTTCTTCATCTTTTTCTTCTTCCTCTTCTTCTTATTCTCCTTCATCTTCTTGTTCGTCTTCTTCTTCATCTTTTACTTCTTCTTCTTATTCTAGTTCTTCTTCTTCTTCTTCTTCTACTTTTTCTTGTACTTCTTCTTCTTCTTCTTCTACTTTGTCTTCTTCTTCTACGTCTTCGTTTTCTCTTCTTCTTCCTCTTCTTCATCCTTCTCTTCTTCTTCTACCTCTCTTCTTTCCACTTCCTCTTCTACTTCTTCTCCTTCTTTGTCTTCTTCTTCCTCCTCTTCTCTTCTACTTATTCTTCTTCCTCTTCTTCTTCTTCTTCTTCCTCATCTTCTTTTTCCACTCCTACTTCTTCTTCTCCTTCTTCTTCTTCTTCTACTTCTTCTTCTTCTTCTTCTTTTCTTCTACTTCTTTTGCCTTATCTTCTTCTTCTTCTTCTTCTTCTTCTTTTTCTTCTTCTTCTTTGTCTTCTTCATTTCTTCTACCTCTTCTTCCCCTTCCCTTTTGTCTTCTACTACCTCTTTCTCTTCTTCTTCCTCTTCCTTTCCTCTTCCTTTTCTTCTTCTTCTTCTTCTCATTCCTTCTTCCATCTTCCTTATTCCTTTTTCCTTATTTCTTCCTTCTTCCTTCTTCCTTTTCCTACTTCCTTCTTCCTTCTTCTTTCTTCCTTCATCCATCTTCTTTCTTCCTTCTTCTTTCCTCAATCTTCTTTCTTCTTCTTTCTACATCTTTTTATTTTTCTTCTTCTTCCTCTTCTTCCTCTTCTTCTTCTTCTTTCTCTTCTACTTCCTTGTCTTCTTCTTCCTTCCTCTTCTTCTTCTTCTTCTTCATCTTCTTCTTCACCTTATTTTTCCTCTTCTTCTACTTCTTCTTCTTCTTGTTATTACTCTTCTATGTCCTCTTCTTTCTCGTCTTCCTTTTCCTTTTCTTATTCTTGTTCTTCTTTTTTTTCTTCTGCTTCGTCTTCTTCTTCTTCTTCTTCTTCTTCTTCTTCTTTATTCCTTTATTCTTCCTTTTTTTCTTCTTTTTCTTGTTGTTCTTATACTTCTACTTCTTGTTCTTTTTTCTTCTTCTTCTATTTCTTTTCTTCTTCTTCTTCTCCATCTCCTTCTTTTCCATCTTCTTCTTCGTCTTCTATTATTTCTTCTTCTTCCCATCATCTTCTTCTTCTTCTTCTTCTTCTTCTTCTTCTTCTTCTTTTTCATTTTCTTCTACTTGTTCTTGTTTTTCTTCTTCTTCTTCTTCGTCTTCTTCTTCTTCTTCTTTTAGTTCTTCTTCCTCTTCTTCTTCCATTACTTTTTTTTCTTATTTTTCTTCTTCTTCTTCTCCTACTTGTTCTTTTTCTTCTTTTATTATTTCTTTTTTTCTTGTTCTTCTTGTTCTTCTTCTTTTCAATCTTCATCCTCTTCTTCTTCTTCTTCTTCTACTTCTTCGCCTTCTTCTTTTTATTCTTCTTCTTTCTCATCTTTATCTTCTTCTTCTTCTTCTTCTTCTTCTTATTCTTGTTCTTCTTCTCCTTCTTCTTCTTCTTCTTCTTTTTCTTCTTCTTATTCTTCTTCTTCTTCTTCTTCCTCCACTTTTTCTTCTTTTTCTTCTTCTTCTTCTTCTTCTTCCTCTTGTTCTTCCCATTCTTCCCCTTCTTATTCTAGTTCTTCTTCCTGTTCTTCTTCCTCCACTTCTTCTTCTTCCTCTTTTTATTATTATTCTTCTTCTTCTTCTTCTTCATTTACTTCTTTTTCTTCTTCCTCATCTTCCTCTTATTCTTCTTTCTCTATTTCTTTCTCTTGTTCTTCATCTTGTTATCCTTCTCCTACACCTCCTTCTCGTTCTCCTCTTCCTCCTTTTCCTTCTCCTTCTTCTTCTTCTTCTTCTTCTTTCTTCTTTCTTCTTTCTTTCTTCTTTTTTCTTTCTTCTTTCTTATATATTCTTCCTTCTTCTTTCTTTCTTCTTCCATCTTGCTTCCTTCTTCCTTCTTGTTTGTTCCTTCTACCTTCTAACTTCTTGTTCTTCCTTCTTCCTTCTTGCTTCTCGCTTCTTTCTTCTTCCTTCTTCCTTCTTCTTTCATCTTTTTTCTTCTTTTCTCTATCTTTTTTCTTTTTTTCTTCATTCTTCTTTCTTCTTTTTTTCTTCTTCTTTTTTCTTCTTCCTTATTTCTTCTTCTTTCTTTCTCCTTCTTTCTTTCTTTTTCTTCTTCTTTCATAATCGTCTTCTTCTTCTTCTTCTTCTTCATCTTCTTCTTCTTCTCCTTCTTCTTCTTTATCTCGAAACCACAATCCTTAATCCCGTATACCCTTATCTATAAAACCTAATCTATAATCCCAAATCCCTCTCTCCTTAATCCGTAATCCCAAATCTCTAATCCCTAATACCTAATTGCTAATCCCCATTATCAAATCCTTAATCCCTATTAACTAATCCTTAAAATTTAATCTATCCATACTCCTTAATCCCTTATCCCTAATCCTTAAACCCTAATAAAAAATCCTTAATCCCTAATGCCTAATCCTTAAACCTTAATCTTCAATACCTAATTCTTAATCTCTAATTCCTAATTCTTAATCCCTAATCCCCAATCCTTAATCCGTAATCCCTAATCCTTAATCCCTAATATGTAATCCTTAATTGCTTAATCAATAACTCCTAATTTGTGATCACTAATCTAATCCCTAATCCCTTAATCTTAATCCTAATGCCCAAATACTTATTACCTAATCCCAAATCTATAAACCTTGACCTGAATCACTAATCCTTAATCCCTAATTCCTTCTTCTTCCTCTTCTCCTTCCTATTCCTCTTCTTCCTCTTCTTCTTCTCTTGCTACTTCTTCTTTTCATTCTTCTTCTTCATCTTCTTCTTCTTATTCCTCTTCTGCTTCTCCTTCTTCTTCTACTTCTTCTTCTTCTTCTCCTTCTTCTTCTTCTTCTTCTATTTCCTCATCTTCTAATTCCTCTTCTTCTCCTTCTTCTACATTTTCTTCTTCTTCTTATTCTGCTTCTTCTTCTGCTTCATCATCATCATCTTCTTCTTCTTTCTCTACCATTTTTTTTTCTTCTTCTTCTACCATTCCTTTTGCTTGAGCTTTTTCCTGTTTTCCTTCATTATACTCTTGTTTTTCTTATTTCTGCACTTCTTCTTTTTCCTCATCCTCTTCTTCCTCATCTTGCACTTTTTCTTCTTCCTCCCCTTCTTCTTCTTCTTCTTACTCTTCTTCTTCTTACTCTTCTTCTCTTACTCTTCTTCTTTGTGATCTTCTTTTTGTTCTTCTTCCTCTTCTTCCTCATCTTCCGCTTCTTCTTCTTCTTCTTCCTCTTCCACTTTTACCAGTTCTTCTTTATCTTTCTCGTCTTCTTCTTCTTCTTCTCCTTTTCCTTCTTCCCTTTCTTGTTCTTCTTCTCCTCCATCTTCTTCCTATTTTTTTTCTACCTCTACCTCTTCTTCTTCGTCTTCTTCTTCTTCTTCTTCCTCATCTTCTTTTTCATCTTCTTCTTCTTCTTCTTCTACTTGTTCATATTCTTTTTCTTCTTCCTTTTCTTCTTCTTCTTCTTCTTCATCTTCTACTTCTTCTCCTTCTTCCTTTTATTTTTCTACCTCTCCTTCTTTCTCATCTTCTACTTCTTCTCCTCCTCCTTCTCTGTCTTCTTCTCCTTCTCCTTTTCCTTCACCTTATTCAACACCTCAATCTCGTTCTCCACTTCCTCCTTTTCTTTCTCCTTCTCCCTCACCTTCATCTTCTTCTTCTTTTTCTTCTTCTTCTTCTTCTTCTTCTTTCTTCGCTCTACTTTATTCTTTATTCTTTCTTCTTTCTTACTTCTTCTTCCCTCTTCCCTCTTCCATATTCTTTCCTCCTTCCCTCTTCCTTCTTCCTTCTTTAATCTTGCTTCTTCCATCTTCGTTCTTCCTTCTTGCTTCTTTCTTCTTCCTTCTTCCTTCTACTTTCTTCTTTCTTTTCTCTTCTTTCTTCTTCCTCTTTTCTTCTTTCTTCTTTCTTCTTTCCTCTTCTTTCTTCTTATTCCTTCTCATTTTTTCTTTATCACTTTTTCTTCTACTTTCTTCACCGTCTTCTACTTCTTCTTCTCTTTCTACTACAACTACTACTGCTTCTTCCTATTCTTCTTGTTATTCTTCTCTTCTACTTCTTCTTCTTCTATTATTTGTTCTACTTCTTCTTCTTCTTCTTCTTCTTCACCTATTCTTCTACTTCTTTGAATTCTACTTCTTCTTCTTCTTCTTCTTCTTCTTTGGTTTCCTCTTCATCATCATTATCTTCTTCTTCTTCTTCTTCCTTGTCTTTTTTCATCTTCTTCTCTTCCTCTTCTTCTTCTTCTTCTTCTTCCTCCTCATCTTCTTCCACTTCTCCTTCATCCTCTTCGTATTCCTCTTATTTCTCTTCTTCTTCTTTTTCTTCTTCTTATTCATCTTCTTCTTCTTCTTCTTCATCATGCCCATCAAGATCTTCTTCTTCTTCTTCTTTCTCATCTTCTTCCTCTTCTTCTTTACCCTTCCTCTTAGTCTTCTTCTACCAGCTTCTCTTCCTCTTCCTCTTCTTTGTCTTCATCTTCATCTCCATCTTCTTCTTTTATTTCTTCTTCATCTTCTTCCTTCTTCCTTCTTACTTCTTCCTTTTTCCTTCTTTCATCTTCTATCTTTCTTCTTCTTTTTTCTTTCCTCTTTCTTCTTCAATCTTTTTCTTCTTCTTCTTCTTCTTGTTCTTCTTCTTCTTCTTCCTCCTCTTCTTCTTTTTCTTTTTGTTCTTCTTCTTATTTCCCTTCTTCTTCTTCTTCTTCTTGCTCCTCTCCTTCCACTTCTTCTTCTTCTTCCTTTCTTTCATCTTCTTCTACTTCCTCATCTTCCCATTCTTCTCTTCCTCTTCTTTATTCTCCTTCTTCTTCCTCTTCCCCTTCCTCTTCTCCTTCCTCTTCTACTTCTTCTTCTAGTACTTCTTCTTCTTCTTCATCTTCCCCTACTTATTCTTCTTCTTCTTCTTCTTCTTCTTCTTCTTCCTCTTCTTTTGCTTCTTCTCATTCTTCTTCTTCTTCTTCTTCTACTACTTCTTCTTCCTCCTCTTCTTCTTCTTCCTTTTCTTATTCTTCTTCTTCTTCTTCTTCTTCTCTTACATCTTCTTCTTCCTCCTTTTCTTCTTCTTCTTCTTCTTCTTCTTCTTCTTCTTCTACTACTACTACTTCTACTTCTTTTAATTCTTCTTATTCTCCTTCTTCTTCTTCTTTTTTTTCTTCCTCTTTGTCATCTACTTCCCCTTCTTCTAGTTTCTCTCCTTCGTCCACTTATCCTTCTTCTTCATCATCTTCTTCTTGTTCCTCTCTTCTTCCACTACTTCATCTTCCTCTTCTTCTGGTTCTTCTTCTTCTTCTTCTTCTTCTATTTCCACTACTTCCTCTTCTTCTTCTTCTACTTCTTCTTCTTCTTCTTCTTTATCTTCTTCCACTTCCTCTCCTCTTCTTCTTCTTCTTCTTCTTTAGTTTCCTCTTCTTCCTCTTCTTCTTCTTCTTCTTCTTCTTTGTCTTCTTTTACTTCCTTTTCTCTTCTTCTTCTTGTTTTTCTTCTTCTTCATCTTCTTCCTTGACTCTTTTTCCAATTGTTCTTCTTCTTCTTCATCAACTTCTTGTTAATTTTCTTCTACTTCTTGTTCTTTTTCTTTTTCTTCTTCTTCTTCTTGTACTTCATCCTCATCATCTTCTTCTTCTTCTTTATCATTTTCTTCTTCTTGTTCTTTTTCCTCTTCTTCTTCTTCTTCTTCTTCCTCTTTATCTTCCTCTTCCTTTTCCTCTTCCTCTTCTTCTTCTTCTTAATCTTCTTCCTTCTTCTATCTTCCAACTTCCTTACTACTTCTTCCTTCTTATTTCTTCCTTCTTCCATCTTCCTTCTCCCTCTTCCTTCTTCCTTCTTTCTTTCTTTGTCTGTCTTCTTTCTTCCTTCTTCTTTCTTCTTCCTTCTTTCTTCCTTCTTTCTTCCTTCTTCTTCATTTTTACTTGTTCTTCTTTTTCTTCTTCTTCCTCATCTTCCTCTTCTTCTTCTTCTTCCTCTTCTACTTCCTCAGCTTCTTCTTTTTCTTCCTCTTCTTCTTCTTCTTCTTTCTCTTATTATTATTATTATTATTATTATTATTATTATTATTCTACATCTTCGTCTTGTTCCTCTTCTTCTTTTTCCTTTTCTTCTTCTTCTTCTTCTTCTTCTTCCTGTTCTTCTACCTGTTCTTCTTCCTCTACTTTTTTTTCTTCTTCTACTTGTTCTTCATCTTCTTGTTCTTATTATTGTTCTTCTTCTATTTCTTTTTCTTCTACTTCATCTTCTTCTCTTCCTTTGTCTTCTTCTTCTTCTTCTACTTCTTTTTCTTCTTCCTCTTCTACTTCTTCTTTTTCTTCTTCTTTTCTTCTTCTCTTATTCTTGTTCTTCCTCTTCATCATCATCATTTTCTTCTTCTTTTTCTTCTTCTACTTCTTATTTTTCCTCTTCATCTTCCCCTTCTTCATCCTCTTGTTCATCTTCTTCTTTCTTCCTAATACTTAATCCTTAATTCCTACTCCTTAATCTTTAATAGGTAATCTGTAATCCCTAATTCCAAATTCCTAACCCTTCGTTCATAATCCCTAATCTCTAATCTCTACTCCTTGTCTTGAATTCCTTATCTTAAATCGCTAATCTCCCATCCCTAATGTATAATCCCAAAACCTTAATCCATTATCCCTAATACTTAGTACTTAATCCCCCTAAATCCCTTATTTCCAATCCCTAAACCCTAATCACTAATGTGATCCCTATTACAGTATTTCAAATCCTTATTTTCAAATCCCTATTACCTAATCCCTAATCCCTAAAACCTAACCTTAATTACTAATTCTTAATCCCAAATCTTTCATCCATAAACCCTGATCTCTAATCCTTAATCCCGTATCTATAAATCTAAATCCCTCCCTCCCTAACACATAATCCCCAATCCCTAATATCTAATTCTTAATCTCTAAGCCATCGCCCACAACTCTATAATCTATCTTCTTCTTCTTCTTCCTCTTTCCCTTCTTTCTCTTCTTCCTTTTCTTCTTCCTTGCCCTCTTGTTCTTCGTCTTCCTATTCTTCTTCATCTTCCTCTTCTTCTTCTTCTACTTTCTCTTCTTCTTCTCCCTGCTCCTCTTTCTCTTCTTACTCCTCTTCTTCTTTTTCTTCTTCCTCCTTTTCTTCTTCCTCCTCTTCTTCTTCTTCCTCTTCTTCTTCTTCTACCAGTCCTTATTCGTCATCCTCCAATTCTTCTTCTTCTTGCCTTCTCTTTCTTCTTCTTCTTGCCTTCTCTTTCTTCTTCTTCTTTCTCTTCTTCTTCATCTTCTTCCCCTTCATCTTCTACTTCTCCTCCTCTTCTTCATCTCACACTTCTTCTTCTTCTTCTTCTTCTTTTTCTTGTTCTTGTTCTTGTTCTTCTTCTCCCTCCTCCATCTCCACTTCTTCTTTTTTATCTTCTTCTTTTTCTTCTTCTTCGAATACTTCTTCTTCTACTACTTGTTGTTGTTGTTCTTCTTCTTCTTCATCTCTTCTTCTACATCTTTGATTTTTCTTCTTCTTTTTCTTCTTCTTTGGTTTCCTCTTCATCATAATCTTCTTCTTCTTCTTCATCTTCTTTGTCATCTTCTGCTTCTTCTTGTTCTACTCCTTCCTCCACCTCTTCTTCCACTTCTTCTTCTTCTTCTTATTCCTTTTCTTCTTCTTCCTCTTCTACTTCTTCTTCTTCATTTTGTTCTTCTTCATCATCATCATCATCATCTTCTTATTCTTCTTCAACGTCTTCGTCTTCTTCTTCTTCGTCTTCTTCTTCTTCGTCTTCTTCTGCCCCTTCCCCTTATCTTGTTCTAACTCCTCTTCCTTTTCCACTCCTTCTTCTTCTTCTTCTTCTACTTTGTCATCTTCTTCCTTCTACCTTCTTCCATCATCTCTCTTCCTTCTTTTTTCTTTCATCTTTCTTCTTCTTTCTTTTTCTACTTCTTCTTCTTCTTTTTCTTCTTCTTTCCTTACCTCTTCTTCTTACTGTTTCTCTTCTTCATTTTCTTCTTCTTCTTTTTCTTCATCTTTTTTTTCTTCATCACTTCTCCTTCTTCTTTTCTTCTTCTTTTTCTTCTTCTTCTTCTACTTCCTTTTCCCATTCTTCTTCTTCTTCTTCTTCTTCAACTAATACTACTACTGCTACATCTTCCTTTTTTTTCTTCTTCTTCCTCTTCTTATTCTTCTTTTTCTTCTTTTGTTTCTTCATCTTCTTCTTCTCCTTCTTCTTCACTTCCTCTTATTCTTCCTTTTCTTATTCTTCTTCTTCTTCTTCTTCATCATCTTTTTCTTCCTCCTCTTTTTTTTGTTCTTCTTCTTTTATTTCTTTTTATTCTTCTTATTCTAATTCTTCTTGTTCTACTACTTTTTCTTCTTCTTCTTCATCTTCTTCTTGTTCTTCTTTCCCACTTCTTCTACTTCATCTTCTTCTTCTTCTTCCTCTTCTTCTTCCTCTTCTTCTTCCACTTCTTCTTCTTCTTCTTCTTCCTCCTCCTCCTCTTCTACTTCATCTTCTTCTTCTTCTTCTTCTTTGATTTCCTCTTCTTCCTCTTTTTCTTCATCTTCTTCTTCTTTGTCTTCTTCTACTTCCTCTTCTCTTCTTCTTCTTCTTCTTCATCATCTTTTTATTCTTCCTGGTCTTCTTTTTCCAATTCTTCTTCTTCTTCATCATCAACTTCTTCTAATTCCTCTTCTTCTTTTTCTTCTTCTTCTTGTACTACTATGACCACTACTACTTCTTCTTCTTCTTCTTCTTCCTCTTCTTATTCTTCTCCATCTTCTTCTTCCTCTTTTGCTTCTTCTTCTTCTTCTTCTTCATCTTCTCCTTCTTCTTCTCTTCTTATTTTTCCTTTTCTTATTCTTCTTCTTTATCTTCTTCTTCCTCATCTTTTTCTTCATCTTCTTCTTTTATTTCTTCCTCTTCTTCTTATTCTCATTCTTCTTCTTCTACTACTTTTTTTTCTTCTTCTTCTCCTTCTTCTTCTTCTCCTTCTTCATCTTCTACTTGTTCTTCTTCGTCACTTCTTCTACTTCTTCATCTTCTTCTTCTTCTTCTTCCTCTTCCTTCACCTCTTCTTCTTCTTCTTCTTCTTCGGTTTCCTCTTCTTCCTCTACTTCTTCTTCTTCTTCTTCTTTGTCTTCTTCTACTTCCTCTTCCCTTCTTCTTCTTCTTCCTTGTCTTCTTTTTGTACTTTTTCTTCTTCTGATTCCTCTTCTACTTCTTCTTTTTCTTTTTCTTTTTCTTTTTCTTCTTCATCTTCTTCATGTTCTTCTTCCTCATCATCTTCTTCTTCTTCATCTTCCTCTTCTTCCTCCTCTCGTTCTTCTCCTTCCATTTCTCCTTCCTCTTCCCCTTCCTCTTCGTATTCTCCTACCTCTTCCTCTTTCTCTTTGCCTTCCATTTCCTCTTCCTCTTCTTGTTCTTCTTGTTCTTCTTTTTCTTCATCATCTTCTTCCTTCTTCTATCTTTCATCTTCCTTATTCCTTCATCCCTATTTCTTCCTTCTTCCTTTTCCTTCTTCCTTCTTCCTTCTTCTTTCTTCCTGCGTCGATGATCTTTCTTACTTCTTCTCACTTCTTTCATCTTTCTACTTTCTTCGGCTTTCTACTTCTTCTTTTTCTTCTTCTTCATTTTTTACTTCCTCATCTTCTTCTTCTTCTTCCTCTTCTTCTTCTTCTTCTTCTAGTTCTTCTTCTTCTTATTTTTCCTCTTATTATTATTGTTATTATTATTATTATTCTATGTCTTCATCTTCTTCCTCTTCTTCTTTTTTCTCTTCTTCTTATTCCTCTTCTTATTTTTCTTCTTTGTGTACTTCATTTTCTTCTTCTTCTTCTACTTCTTTTTCCTCTTCGTCTTCCCCTTCTTCTTATACTACTACTTCACCTTCTTTTTCTTCGTCTTCTTCTTACCCTTATCCTTCTCCTTCTTCTTTCTTTCTGATACTTAACCCTAAATTCCTAATCCTTAATCTTTAATTCTTAATCCTTAATCTTAAACTCTTAATCCCTAATCCTTAATCCATAATCCCTAATCTCTAATCTCAAATCCTTGCCTTGAATTATGAATCCAAAATCTCTAATTTCTAATCCCTAATAAATAATCCAAAACAATAATCTGTAATCCCTAATACTTAATACTAAATCCTTAACCTTTTAATCCCTTACTTCCAATCCCTAATTCATAATCTAATCCCTAATACCTAATTCCTAATTTTTTCTCCCAAATCCCTATTACCTAATCCCTAATCCCTAATCTAAACCCTTAAGCTTTATTCCTAATTTTTAATCCCGAATCACTAATCCCTAAACCCTAATTCTTTATCCTTAACCCCTAATCGATAAATTGGAACCCTCCCTCCCTAATTCATTATCCCTAATCCAAATAACTAATTCCAAATCTATAAGCCGTCACCCATTACTCTATAGTCTATCTTCTACTTCTTCTTCTTCCTCTTCTTTCTCTTCTTGTTCTTTCTCTTTTCCTTTTTCTTCTACCTTGCCCTCTTCTTGTTGTTCTTCCTATACATCCTCATCTTCCTCTTCTTCTTCTTCTTCTTCTTCTTCTTCTTCTTCTTCCTCCTCCTCTACTTCCTTTTCTTATTCTTTGTCTTATTTTTCTTCTTCCTCCTCCTCTTCTTCCCCTTCCTCTTCTTCTTCTTCTTCTTAATCATCATCATCATCTTCTTCTTATTCTTCTTCATCGTCTTCATCCTCTTCTTCTTCTTCGTCCCGTTCTTCTTATCATATTCTACCTCCTCTTCCTCTTCCTCTCCTTCATCATCTTCTTCTTCTACTTCTTCATCTTCTTCCTTCTTCCTTCTTCTTTCTTCTTTCTATTATCTTCTCTATTCCTTTTTTTCTTTCTTCTTTCTTCTTCTTTCTTTTCCTTCTTTTCTTCTTCTTCTTCTACTACTACTTCTTCTTCTTCTTGTTCCTCTTTTTCATCTTCTTCTTCTTTTTCTTCATCTTCTTCTTCTTCATCATCATCTTCTCCTTCTTCTCTTCTTCTTTTCTTCTTCTTCTTCAACTTCCTCTTCCCATTCTTCTTCCTCTTCTTCTTCTTCTTCTTCTTGTAATACTACGACTACTAATACTTCTTCTTCTTCTTCTTCTTCTTCTTCCTCTTCTTATTCTTCTCCTTCTTCTTCTTCTTCTTCTTCTGCTTCATCTTCTTCTTCTTCTTCTTCTTCAAATTCTCCTTCTTCTTCTCTTCTTCTTATTTCCTTTTCTTATTCTTCTTCTTCTTCTTCTTCATCTTCTTTTTCCTCCTCTTTTTCTTCATCTTCTTCTTTTATTTCTTCATATTCTTCTTATTCTCATTCTTCTTCTTCTCCTCCTTCTTCTTCATTTTCTTCTTGTTCTTCTTCCTCACTTCTTCTACTTCTTCATCTTCTTCTTCTTCTTCTTCTTCTTCCTCTTCCTTCACCTCCTCTTCTTCTTCCTCTACTTTGGTTTCCTCCTCTTCCTCTACTTCTTCTTCTTTTTTGTCTTCTTCTACTTCCTCTTACCTTCTTCTTCTTCTTCTTCCTTGTCTTCTTTTTCCATTTTTTCTTCTTCTTCATCAACTTCTTCTCATTCCTCTTCTACTTCTTCTTTTTCTTTTTCTTTTTCTTTTTCTTCTTCATCTTCTGCTGTACTTCTTCCTTATCATCTTCTTCTTCTTCTTCCTCTTCTTCCCCTTCTTCTTCTTCTTCTTCTTCCCCGTCTTCTTCTTCTTCTTCTTCCTTTTCTCCTTCTTCTTTGCCTTCCTCTTCGTCTTCTCTTACCTATTCCTCTTTCTCTTCCTCTTACTTTTCCTCTTCCTCTTCTTCTTCTTCCTCTTGTTCTTCTTCTTCATCTTCTTCCTTCTTCTATCTTCCATCTTCCTTATTCCTTTTTCCTTAGTTTCTTCCTTCTTCCTTCTTCCTTTCCTACTTCCTTCTTCCTTCTTCTTTCTTCCTTCACCCTTCTTCATTCTTTCTTCTTCTCACTTCTTTCATCTTTCATCTTTCTCTTCATTCTACTTCTTCTTTTTCTTCTTCTTTCTAGTCTTCATCTTATTCATCTTCTTCATTGTTTACTTCCTCTTCTTCATCTTCTTGTTCTTCTTCTTCTTCTTTTTCCACTTATTATTGTTATTATTCTATGTCATGTTGTTCTTTCTCTTCTTCTTTTTCTCTTCTTGTTCTTCGTCTTCTTCTTTGGTCTTCTTCTTCTTTTGTTGTTCTTCCTCTTCTTCTTTCTTTACTTGTTTTTCTTCTTTTCCCGTCTTCCCCTTCTTTTTCCTTCTCGTCTTTCCCTTCGTCCTCTTCTTCTTCTTCTACTACTACTTTACCTTCTCTCTCTTCGACTTCTTCTTGCTTTTATCCTTCTCCTTCATCTTTCTCCATAATTCTTAATCCTTAATTCATAATCCCTAATCTTTAATACCTATTCCCTAATTTCAAATTCTTAATCCCTAATCCTTAATCCATAATCCCTATTTTCTAATCCCTAATCCGTGTTTTGGAATTCCTAATCCAAAATCTCTGATCTCTAATCCCTAATAGATAATCCCAAAACCTTAATCCTTCATCCCTAATACTTAATACTAATCCTCAATCTTTTAATCCCTAATTTCTAATCCCTAATCCATAATCTAATCCCTAATATCTAATTCTTAATTGTTTTCCCAAATCCTTATTACCTAATCCCTAATCTCTAGACCCGAAGACTTATTCCAAATTCTTAATCCCAAATCCCTTATCTGAAAGCCCTAATACTTTATCCATCAACCCTAATCGATAAATCTAAATTCCTCCCTCCCTAAAGCATTATCCCCAATCCCTAACCCTTAATTCCTAATCATTAGGATATCACCCACAACTCTATGATCTGTCTTCTTCTTGTTTTTTTCTCTCTCTTTTTGTTCTTTCTCTTTTCCTTTTTCTGCTACTTTGTCCTCTTCTTGTTCTTCGTCCTATTCTTTCACATCTTCCTCCTCCTCTTCTTCTTCTTCTTCCTCCTCCTCTTCCTCTTCTTATTCTTTGTCTTCGTTTTCTTCTTCCTCTTTTTAATTTTCTTCCCCTTCTTCTTCTTCGTCTCCTTCTTATTCATCTTCCTCTTCTTCTTCTTCTTCTTCATCCGTTTTTTTCTTCCACTTCTTCTTGTCCTTCCTGTTCTTCTTACTACTCTTCTTCTTCTTCTTCTTCCTCTTCCCATGTTGTTCTTTTTCTTCTTCTTCTTCTTCTTTTACTTCTTTTTTTTCTTCTTCTTCTACTTGTTCTTCTTCATCTACTTCTTCTTCTTCATCTCTTCTTCTACTTCTTTGACTTCTTCTTCTTCTTCTTCTTCTTTGATTTCCTCTTCATCTTCTTCTGTTTCTTCTTCTTCTTCTTCTTCTTCTTCTTCTACTTTTTCTTCTCTACTTCTTCTTCATCTTCTCCTTCTTCTTTCTCCACCTCCTCCTCTTCTTCTTCTTCTTCTTCTTCTTTTCCTTCTCCTTCTTCTTATCCCTCTTCTTCCTTTTCATCTTCTTCTTTTTCTTCTTCATCTGTCATTTTCTTCCTCTTCTTCTTCTTCGTCTTCTTCTTCATCATCTTCTTCTTCTTCTTCATCATCCTCTTCTTCTACTTCTTCTTCATCTTCTTGTTCTTCATCATCTTGTTCCTCTTCTTCTTCTTCTTCCCCCTTGCACTTCATCTTCTTCTACATTCCTCTCTTCCTCTTCCACTACTTCATCTTCTTTTTCTTCTTCTTCTTTTTCTTCATCTACTTTTCATCTTCATCTTCTTCTTTTCTTTTTCTTCTTCTTCCTTTTCTTCATGTTCTTCTTCGTCTTCTATTTCCTCTCCTTCCTCATCTTCTTCTTCTTCTTTGTCTTCTTCTACCTCCTCTTCTCTTTTTCTTCTTCTTCTTCTCCTTCCACGTCTTCTTTTTCCACTTCTTCTTCTTCTTCATCATCTTCATCAACTTCTTATTCCTCTCCTACCTCTTCTTTTTCTTCTCTTCTTTTTCTTCTTCTTCTTGTTCTTCTTTCTCTTCTTTTTCTTCTTTTTGTTCTTCTTCCTCATCTCCTTCTACTTCTTCTTCTTCCCTTTTTCCTTCTTCTTCCCCTTCCTCTTCATCTTCTTCTACCTCTTCCTCTTTCTCTTCCTCTTCCTTTTCTTCTTCCACTTTTTCTTCTTCTACCTCTTCCTCTTCTCTTCCTCTTCCTTTTCTTCTTCCACTTTTTCTTCTTCTTCTTCTTCTTCCTTCTTCTATCTTCCATCTTCCTTATTCCTTCTTCCTTCTTGTTTCTTCCATCTTCTTTCTTCTTTTTCCTTCTTCCTTCTTCGTTATCTTTCTGCCTTCTCCCATCTTCTTTCTTCCTTCTCCTTTCTTCTTTCATCTTTCTTGTTTCTTCTTCTTTCTACATTTTTCTTCTTTTTCTTCTTCTTCCAGATCTTCCACTTCTTCGTTTTCTTCCTCTTCTTCTTCCTCATCTTCTTCTTCTCTTCCTCTTCTTCTTCTTCTTCTTCTTCTTCTTCCTCTTCTTATTATTATTATTATTACGATGGTTATAATTATTCTACTTCTTCTTCTTCACCTTCTTCTTTTTCCACTTCCCCTTCTTCTTTTTCTTCCTCTTCATCGTCTTTTTCTTCTTCTTCCTATTCTTCTTGATCTTCTTCTTCTACTTTATTTTTCTTTTCTCTTCTTCTTCTTCTTCTCCTTCTTCTTCTCACTCTTGTTCTTATTCTTCTACCTCTTCTATTTCTTTTTCTTCTATTTTCTCTTCTTCTCCTCCTTCTCCTTCTTCTTCTATTTCTTCTTCTTCTACTTCTTCTTCTTCTTCTTCTCCTTTTTTCTCTTATTCTTCTTCTTCTTCTTCTTCTTCTCTTCTTCTTGTTCTTGTTCTTGTTCTTGTTCTTCTTCTTCTTCTTCTTCTTCTTCTTCCTCTTCATTGTCCCCTTCCTCTTCCTCTTTTTCTTCTTCCTCTTCTTCTACTACTACTACTACTTTGCCTTCGTTTTCTTCTTCTTCTCACTCATGTCCTTTCTCCCTAGTCCTTAATCCCTATTCTTAATTCCTAATATTTAATACATAATTCCTAATCTCTAATCACTAATCCCTAATCCTTGATCCAAAATCCCTAATCTCTAATTTCTAATCTTTGTCTTTAATTCCTAATCCTAAATCTCTAATCTCTAATCCCTAATTCATAATCCCAAAACCTTAACCCTTAATCCCTCATACATAATACTTAATCCTTAATCCCTTATTTCCATTCTCTAATCTTGAATCCCTAATCTAATCCCTAATACCTAATTCCTATTCCTTTTTCCCAAAGAACTATTACCTAATCCTTAGTCCCTAAACCTGAACCCGAATTCCTAATTCTTTTTGCTGAATCCCTAATCCCTAAACTCTAATACATAATCCTTAATTCTTAATTCATAATCCTTAATCCTTAATTCATAATCCTTAATCCCTAATACTTAAATAAAAATCCTTCCATTCCTAATGCTTAATCCCCAATCCCTAATTTCTAAACTTTTAGCCGACGTCTACTACATTATAATCTGCCTTCTTCTTCTTCTTCTTCTTCTTCCCCTTCTCATTCTTTCTCTTCTTCTTTTACTTCTTCCTTGCCCTCTTCTTGTTCTTCATCATATTCTTTACCATCTTTATCTTCTTTTTTATCTTCTTTTTCTTGTTCTTCTTCTTCTTCTTCCTCCTCCTCTTCTTCCTCTTCTTCTCCTTTTGCTGCTTCTTCTTTTTTTCTTCTTCTTGTTCTTCTTCTATTTCCTTCTATTCTTCTTCCACTTCTTCTCTTTACTCTTCTTCTTCTTCTTCTTCTACTACTACTACTACTTTTACTTCTTCTTCATCTTCGTCATCTTCTTCTTCTTCTTCTTCATCTTCTCCTTCTCTTCCTCCTTCTTCATCTTCTTCTTCTTCTTCTTTCTTCTTTCTTATATCTTCCTCCTTCTTCCTTCTTTCTCTTCCTTCTTCCTTCTTTCTTCTGGCTTCAACCTTCATCCTTCTTGCTTCTTACTTCTTTCTTCTTTCTTCTTCCATCTTCCTTCTTTCTTTCTTTATTCTTTATTCTTCTTTCTTTTTTCTTCTTTCTTCTTTCTTCTTTCTTCTTCTTTCTTCCATCTTCCTTCTTCCTTCTCATTTCTTTCTTCTTCTTCCTTCTTTCTTCCTTTCTTTTCTTCTACTTTCATCATCGTCTTCTTTTTTTTTCTTCTTCTCCATCTTCTTCTTCTTCTCTATCTTCTTCTTCTTCTTCTTCTTCTTCTATTTCTTCTTCTTTATCCAAAAACCATAATCCCTAACATTTCACCCCTTTATCCATAATCTATAATCCCTAATCCCTCTATCTCTCATCTATAATCCTATTCCCTAATCGCTAATCCCCAATGTCAAATCCCTAATCACAAATAACTAATCCATAATATTTAATCTTTAAACCATCCATAATCCTTAATAACTAATCCCTTATCCTTAAACCCTAATTCCAAATCTTTAATCCCTAATGTCTAATCATTAATGCATAATCTTTCATACCTTATCTATAATCTCCAATTCCTAATCCTTAATCTCTTATTCTTACTCTGAATTTCTAATCCTAAATCTCTAATCTAAATCCTAATTCATAAACCCTAAATCCCAATATTTTAATGCTAATACCTAATCCTTAATCCCTAATACATAATCCTTAATCCATTAATCAATAACTCCAAATATGTAATCCTTAATCTAATATGGAATCTCTAATTCTTAATCCCAATTCTTAATCCCTAATCCCTAAACCCTAACCCTAATCACTAATCCATAATCCCTAATTCTTAATTCTTAATCATAAATCCATATTCCCTAAATCCTAATCTCTAGTCCTTATTCCCTAATCCAAAATCTTGAATCCCTCCCTCCGAAATGCCTAATCCCAAAACCTTAATACCTAATTCTTAATCCTTAAGTTGTCAGACACTAGTCCAATTCTGTCTTCTTCATCTTCTTCTTCCACTTCTTCTTTCTATTCTTCTTCTTCTTCTTCTTTCTTTTCTTCGTCTAGTCCTTCTTCATATTCTTCTTCATGTTTCTATTTTCTTCTTCTTCTTCTTCTTCTTTCTCCTCCTCTTTCTCTTATTCTTCTACTTCTTCTTTATCTTCCTCCCCTTGCCCTTCTACTTCTTCATCCCCTTCTTCCTCTTCTTCTACTTCTCCATTTTGTTCTTCTTCCTGTTATCCTTCTTCTTTGTCTTCTTCTTCTTCCCCTTCTTCTTCTTTTTCTCCTTCCTCTTCTTCCTCTTCTTCTTCTTTCTCTTCTTCTTCTTCTTCTTCTTCTTCTTCTTCTCTTTCTTCTTCTGCTTCTTCTTCTTCTTCTTCTTTTTCCTCATCTTCTTCTTTCACTTCCTCTCTTTCTTCTTCTTCCTCTCCTACTTCTTCTTCCTCTTCTTCTTCTTCTTCTTCTTCTTCTTCTTCTACCTTTTTCTTATTCTTCTTCTTCTTCTTCCCATTCTTTTTCTTGTGCTTTTTCCTCTTTTCCTTCTTTATCCTCCTCTCTTTCTTCTTTTTGTACTTCTTCTTCCTCCTCTTCTAGTAACTTATCTTGCTCTTCTTCTTCTTTCTCCTCTTCTTGTTCTTCTTTCTTTTCTTCCTTGTCTTCCTCTCCTTCTTCTTCTTCTTCCTCTTCTATTTTTGCTTCCTCATGTTTCTCTTCTTCTTATTATTCTTCTTATTCCTCTCCTCCTTATACTTATTCTTCCTTTCCTTCATCTTCTTCTTCTACTTCTTCTTCTTCGTCTTCTTCTTCTTCTTCTTTTACTTCTCCTTATTCTCCTTATTCTTCTTCTTCTTCTTCTCTACTTCATCTTCTACTTCTTATTCTTTTCCTTCTTCCTCTTGTTCTTCTTCCTCTCCTTCTTTGTCATCTTCTTCTTCTTCTTCTCCTTCTCCTTTACCTTCTTCTTTTCTTTCTCCTTCTTGTTCTCTTCTTCCTCCTTTCCATTCCCATTCTCCTTCATCCACTTTTTCTTCTACTTCTTTCTTCTTTCTTCTTCTTCTTCCTTCTTCCTTCTTCCATATTCCTTCCTCCATCAATCTTCCTTCTTCCTTCTTCAATCTTGCTTCTTCGATCTTCCTTCTTGCTTCTTTCTTCTTGCTTCTTCCTTCTTCCTTCTTCCTTCTTCTTTCTTCCTTCTTCTTTCTTTTTTCTTCTTTCTTCTTTCTTCTTCGTTCTTAATCTTTCTTCTTATTCCTTCTTATTTCATCTTTCTTTCTTTTTCCCCCTTCTATCTTCATCGTCTTCTCCTTTTGCTACTACTACTTCTTCTTCTCTTTTACTTCTTCATCTTTTATTTCTTTATCGTCTTCTTCTTCATCATCTTTTCTTCTAATTCTTTGACTTCTTCTTCTTCTTTTTTTTTTTCTTCAGCTTTCTTTTCTTCTCCTTCTTCTTCTTCTTTTCTTCTTCTTCTTTGTCTTGTTCTTCTTCTTCTCTTTCTCTTCTTCTTCTTCTTCTTCTTCTACATCTTCTTTTCTCCTTCCTCTTCATTTTCTTCTTCTTCTTCTTCTTCTTCTTTATCTTCTTCTCTTCTTCTTATTTATCATCTTCTTCCTTTTCTTCTTCTTCCTATTCCTCTTAGTGCTCTTGTACCTCCTTTTCGTCCTCTTCCTCTTCCTCTTCTTCGTCTTCTTCCTCTTCCTCTTCTTCTTCTTCTTTTTCTTCTTCTTCTTTTTCTTCATCTTCTTCCTTCTTCATTTTGCTTATTCCTTGTTCTTTCTTCCTTCTTCCATCTTCTCAATTACTTATTTTTTTCCTTCCTTACTCTTCTACTTTCTTTTTCTTCTTCTTCTTCTTCTTCCTCTTCTTATTCTTCTTCTTCTTCTTCTTCTTCTTTCTTTTTTTCATCATTTTCTTCTTGCTCTTCTTCTTCTTCCTTTTCTTCTTCTTCTTTTTCTACTTCTTCTTCTTCTTCTTCGCCTTTTCCTTTTCTTATTTTTTTTCTTTTCTTCTATTTCTTCTTCCACTTCTTCTTCTTCTTCTTCTTCTGCTTCTTCTTCTTCTACTTCTTCTTCTACCTCTTCTTCTTCTTCTTCTTCTTCCTCTTCTACTTCTTCTTCTTCATTTCTTCTTCATGTTCTTCATTTTCATTCTCTTCTTCTTCTTCCTCTATTTCTTCTTCTTCTTCTTCTTCTTATACTTCTTCTTCTTCATCATGTTCTTCTTCCACCTTTATTTCTTCTTCTTCTCCTACTACTTATTTTTCGTATTCTCCTTTTTCTTCTTCTTCTTCTTCTTCTACTTCTTCTTTTTCTTCTTCTTCTTCTTCTTCTTTTCTTGTACTTCCTCTTCATCATCAACTTCTTCATCATCATCTTCTTCTTCTTCTTTCTCTTATCTTCAACTTCTTCATCTTCTTCTTCTTTGTCCTCTTCTTGTTCTTCATGTTGTTCTTCTGTTTCTTCTTCATCATCTTCATCTTCTTCTCCTTCTTCTTTGACTTCTTCTTATTCCTGTTGTCTTCTTCTTCTTCTTTCTCGTCTTGTTTTTCCACTTCTTCTTCATCCTCTTCATCTACTACTTATTCCTCTTCTATTTCTTCCTCTACTTTTTTCTTTTTTTCTTCTTCTTTTTCTTCTACATCTTCCTCATCATCATCATCTTCTTCTTCCTTTTCTTTTTCTTTTACTACTTCTTATTCTTCTTCTTCTTCCTCTTATTCATCATCTTCTACTTCTTCTTCTTCTTCTTCCTCTTGTTCTTCTTCTCCTCCTTTCTCATTTTCTTCTTCTTTTCTTTCTTCTTCTCCTTCTCCTACACCTTCTCATTCTTCTCTTCCATATTTTTCTTTTGCTTCTCCATCTCTTTCTTCTTCTTCTTCTTCTTCTTCTTCTTTCTTCTTTTTTCTTTCTTCATTTTTTCTTCTTCATTCTTCTTTCTTCTTTCTGCTTCTATCTTTTTTTACCTCTTCTTCTTTTTCCTCCTCTACTTCTTCTTTTTCCTCTTATGCTTCTTCATCTTCTTCTTCTTCTTCTTGCTCTTCTTCTTCTTCTTCTTGCTCTTCTTCTTCTTCATCTTCATCCTTTTCTTCTTCTATTTTTCTTCTTCTTCATCTTCTATTTTCACTCCTTATTCTTCGTCTTCTTCATGTTCATCTTCATCATCATCATCATCATCTTCTTCTTCTTCTTCCTCTTTCGCTTCTTCTTCTTCTTATTCTTCTTCTTCTTCTTCTTCATCTTCATCATCATCTTCTTTTTCTTCTTCCTCTTCCACTTCTTATTCTTCTTCTTCTTCTTCTTCTTCTTGTTATTCTTCCTCTTCTCTTCTTCTTGTTCTTCCTCTACTTATTCTTCTTCCCCTTCTTTTGCTTCTTCTTCTTCTTCTCCTTCTTCTTCTTCTTCTTCTACCTCCTTTTCTTTTTCTACTTCTTCTTTTTCTTCTTATACTCATTCTTCTTCTTCTTCTTCTTCTTCTTGATCTTCTTCTTCTTCATCATCATCTTCTTCTTCTACTACTTCTTCTTCTTCGTGTTCTTCTTCTTCATCTTGTTCTTCTTCTTCTTCTTTGACTTCCTCTTTTTCTTCTGCTTCTCTTATTCGACTTCTTCTTCTTCATTTTCCTCTCTTGTTCAACTTCTTTGTCTTGTTCTTTTCTGCCACTTCTTCTTCGTCCACTTCTTCTTTTTCTGTCTTCTGTTCTCTTCTTCTTCTTCTTCTTCTTCTTCTTCTTCCTTCTTCTTCTTCTCTTGTTCTTCTTTTCTTGCTTCTTTTTCCTCGTCGTCTTTTTCCACTTATTCAACTTCTTCTTCTTATTCTTATTCCTCTTCTTCTTCTTCTCCTCCTTCTTATTCTTCTTTTACTTCTTCTTTTTCATCAACTTCTTCTTCTTCTTCTTCTTCTTCTTCTTCTTCTTCTCCTTCTTCTTCCCTTTCCTCTTCGTCTTCTTCTACTTCTTCTTCCTCAACTTCTTCTTCTTCTTCTTTTTCTTCTTCTTCCTCTTCTTCTTCTTCTTCATCATCTTCATCTTCATCCTTCTTCCTTCTTCCAACTTCCTTATTCCTTTGTCCTTCTTATTTCTTTCTTCTTCCTTCTTCCGTCTTCCTTTTACTTCTTCCATCTTCCTTCTTCTTTCTTCCTTCATCCATCTTATTTCTTCCATCTTATTTCCTCTTTCTTCTTTCCTCTCTCTTTTTCTTTCTACTTCTTGGATTTTGTAGACTTCTTTCTCATCTTCCCCTTCTTCTCCATCTTCCTCTTCTGCTTCCACGTCTTCTTCTTCATCTTGTTCTTCTTCTTCCTCTTCTTCTTTTACATCATCTTCTTCCTCTCCTTTTTCTTTTTCTTCTTCTTCTTTTGCTTCTTCTTCTTCTTGCTCTTCTTCTTTTACCTCTTCTTCTTTTTCTTCTTCTTCTTCTTCTTTTTCTTCTTCTTCTTCTACTTGTTCCTAATCGTTTTCATCTTCTTCTTCCTCGACTTGTTTTTCTTCTTTTTGTTCTTATTATTCTTCTTCTATTTCTTTTTCTTCTTCTTCTCCTTCTTCTACTTCGTCTTCTTCTTCTTCTTCTACTTATTATTATTATTATTATTATTATTATTATTGTTATTCTTTTTCTTCTTCTCTTCTTTTTATTCTTGTTCTTCTTCTTCTTCATCTTCCTCTTCTTCTTCTTCTTCTTCTTTTTCCTCTTCATCTTCCCCTTCTTCGTCTTCTTTCTTCATACTCTTCTTCCACTTCTTCAGCTCCCCCTTCTTCTTCGTTGTCTTACTTTTCTCCTTCTCCTTCTTTCTCTCTAATCCTTAATCCCTATTCCCTTTATCTCTCATCACCAATTCCTAATCTCGATCCTAAATCCTACATCTCTTTTTTCTAATCTTTAATTACTATCCCTAATCCCTATTCTCTAATCTCTAATCCTTAATCTTAAATCCCTAATCCTTAATCTTAAATCCATAATCCTTAATAATTAATCCCTTAATTCTTAATCCTTAATCATTAATCCTTTAATCATTAATTTCTAATCCCTAATCCTTCAAACCTTAATCCTTAATCTCAAATCCCAAATCCCTAAGTTATCTCTTCTTCCTCTTCCTCTTTTACTTCTTCTTCTTATTCTTCTTCTTCTTCCTTTTCCTCTTTTCTTCTTCTTCGTTTTGTTCTTCTTCTTCCCTATATTTGTATTCTACTTCTTTCTCTTCTTCAAAATTTTCCCCTTCTTCTTTTTCTTCTTCTACTTATTCCTCTTCTTATTCTTCTTTCTCTTCTTCTTCTTCTTTTTCTTCTTCTTCATTTTTTCTTCTTCTTCCCCCTCTTCTTCTACTTCTTCTTCTTCTTCTTCTTTTTCCTCTTTTTCTTCTACTTTTTCTTCTTGTTCTTTTTCTTCTTCTTCTTCCTCTTCCTCTACTTGTTTTTTTTTTCTTCTTCTTCTCCTTCTTATTATCCTTCTTCTTCTTTTCTTCTTCCTCTTCTACTTCTTCTTCTTCCTTTTCTTCTTGTTCTTCTACTTCTTCGTCTTCTTCTTCATTGTCTTCTTCCTCCTGTTTTCTTCTTCTTCCTCTTCTTCTTTTTTTTCTTCTTATTCATCTTCCTCTTCCTCTCCTTCTTCTTCTTCCTCTATATCTTCTTGTATTTCTTCTTCTTCTGCATCTTCTTCATCTTCTTCTTCCTTTACTTCTTCTTCTTCTTCTTCTTCCCCTTCTTCTTCTCCTTCTTCATCATTTTCTTCTTCTCTTCTTCTTATTCTTCTTTTTCTTCTTCATCTTTCTCTTCTTCTTTATCCTCTTGACCTTCCTTTTCTTCTTCTTCTCCTTCAATTTATTCACTTTCTAATTCTTGTTCTTCTTACTTTTCTCCTTCTAGTTCTTATTCTTCTTCTTCCCTTTCATCTTCTTCTTCTTCTTCTTGTTCCTTTTCTTCTTCCTCTTCATCTTTTTCTTCTTCTTGTTCTACTTCTTCAACTTCTTCTACTACCTCAACTTCTTCATATTCTTCTTCCTCATTTTCTACTTCTTCATCTTCTTCTTCCTCTTCTTTGTCATCTTCCACTTCTTGTTCTTCTTCTTATTCTTCTTCTACTTATTCTTTTTCTTCCTTTTCTTCACCATCATCTTCTTCTTTATCTTCTTCTTCTTCTTCTTCTTCTTCTTCATCTTCTCCTTCTACTTCATAATTGTTAATCTTTATTCCCTAATCATTATCCTTAATCCCTCCCTCTCTAATCACTCATCTCTAAATCTATAATGCCTAAACCATTCCTCATTAATCCCTAATTTCTAATCCCTAATCCATCCTAAATCCATAATCCATAATCTATAATCTCCAATCCCTAATCCTTAAACTCAAATCCCTAACCCTTAATTCTCAAACCCTAATCCATAACCCGTAATTCTTAATCCCTAATCCTTATCCTTAATTGCTAATCCTTAATCCATAATTTCTAATATTTAATACTAAATCTCAAATCCTTAAACTCTATACCTTAATACCTAATCCCCAAGTCCTAATCTATAATCTATATTCATCATCCTAAATCTCTAATACATAATCCCTAACCTTAGTTGCTAATCCTTAATCCCTAATCTTAATCTTTGATGCTAATCTTATTCCTTTAATCTTTAATCCCTAATCTCTAATCTATAATCTTAAATCTTAAATCCTTAATCTCTAATCTATAAACCCTAATCCCTATTCTCTAATCCCTAACCCTTAATCCTAAATTCCTAATTTTCTTCTCCTTCGTCTTCTTCTTCCTCTACCATTTCTTCTTCTTCTTCTTTTTCTTTTTCTCCTTCTTCTACTTCTTCTTCTTCTTCTTCTTTCTCTTCTTCTTCTTCTTCATCTTTTTCTTCTTATCTTCTTCTTGTTCTTCTTTTTCTTCTTCATCCTCCTCTTCTTCATCTTCTTCTTTTCCTCTTCATCTTTCTCTACTTCTTCTTCTTCTTCAACTTATTCATCCTCTTCGTATTCTTCTTCTTCTTCTTCTTCTTCTTACTCTTCTCCTTCATCATCTTCTTCTTCTCCTTCTTCCTCCTCCTCCTCTTCTTCTTCTTCTTCTTCCTAATATTCCCCTTACTCTTGTTCTTCTTCTTCTTCTTCCTCTTCTTCTTTTCCTTCTTCTTCTTATTCCTTTTCTTCTTCTTCTTCTTCTTCTTCTTCTTCTTCTTCTTCTTCTTGTTCTCCTTCTTCTTCTCCTTCTTCTTCTTCATCAAATTCTTCTTCTTCTTTTGCCTCTTCTTCTTCTTCCACTTCTTCTTCTAATTCTTCTTCTTTTTTTATTCTTCTTCTTTTTCTTCTTCCTCTTCTTCTTCTTCTTCCTCTTTTTAATATTATTATTATTATTATTATTATTATTATTATTATTATTATTCTTCTCCCTCTTCATCTTCCTATTATTCTTCTCCCTCTTCTTCTTCTTCTTCTTGCTCTTCACCTTCTTCTCTTTCTTCTCCTTCTTATTCTTCTCCTTCTTCTTCTTCTTCTCCTCCTCCTCCTTGTTCTTTTTACTCTTCCTCTTCTTTTGCTCCTTCTTCCTCTTCCTCATCATCTTCTTCTTCTTTTTCTTCTTCTTATTCTTCTTCTTCTTCTTCTTCTTGATCTTCTTTTACCCTTTCTTTCTCTTCTTCCTCTTCTTCTTCTTCTTCTTCTTCTACTTCTTCTTCTTCTACATCTTCCTCTTCTTCTTCTTCTTCTTCTTCTTCTTCTTCTTCCTCTTCATCTTCTTCCTCATCTTCATGTTCTTTTTCTTCTTCGTCGTCTTTGTCTTTCTCTTCTTACACTTCGTCTTCTTTCTCTTCTTCTTCCTTTTCTTTATTTTCTTGTTCTTGCTCTTCTACTTCTTCTTATTCTTCTTCTTCTTCTTCTTATTCTTCTTCTTCTTCTCTTTCTTTATCTTCTTCTTCTTCTTCCTTTTCCTCTTCTTCTTCTTCCTTTTCCTCTTCTTCCTCTTCGTCGTTTTCTTTTTCCTCTTTTTTCCCCTTCTTCTCTATCATCTTCTTCTTCTTCTCTCTCATCTTCTTCTTTTACTTCTTCTTTTTTTCATCGTCTTCTCCTTTTTTTGATCTTATTTTTGTTCTTCACCTCCTTCTTTTTCCTTTTGTTATTTTTATTCTTCTTCTTTTTTTGCTATTTCTTCATCTTCTACTTCTTTTTCTTTTTCTTCTTCTACTACTTCTTCCTCTTCTTCTTTCCTGATCCCCAATCCATCCCTAATCCCAAATACTTAATCCCTGATCTCTAATCGATAAATTCGAACCCTCCCTCCCTAATGCATTATCCCCAATCCTAATAACTAATTCCTAATCTATATTCATTGATCCTTAATCCCAAATCTTGAATTCTAAATCCCTAATCCTTAATAATTAATCCCTTAATTCTTAATCTCTAGTCAATAATCCCTAGTCTTTAATTGTTATTCCTTAAACTTGAGTCCCTTGTCATTAATCTCTAATCTCTATTCCCTTATCCATAATCCCTAATCCTAAATCCCTAATCTTTAATAGTTAATTCCTTCAACCTTAATCCAAAATTTATAATCTTTAATCATTAATCCCTTCATCCTTAATATCTAATCCTTAATCCCTATTCCTATTAATTATTCCATAATCCTTACTCTCTAATGCTTAATCCTTAACACATAAGCCTTACTCCCTAATTGTTAATCCATAATTCATGATCCTTAATCACTAATCCATATTACTTAATACCTAATCCCTCTCTCTAATCCTAAACCCCTAATCCTTAATCCCTAATCCCTAATACCTAATCTCTAATCCCTAATCCATCCCTCCCTAATTTGTATCCGTATTCCCCAATCTAGATTCCTTAATCTATCCCCTTTTAATTCGTAATCCCTAATCCATCTCGTCTTTCTATTCCTCTTATTTTTCTTTCTCTTCTTCTTCCTCTTCTTCTTCTTCTTCTTCTAACATATTTTCTTCTACTTGCTCTTCTTCTTCCTTTTCTTCCTTAACTTTCTCTTCTTCTTCTTCTTCTTCTTATGTCTTTCTTTTCTTCTTCTTCTTCCTCCTCTTCCTCTTCTTCCACTTTCTCTACTTTTTTCTTTTTCTTCTCTTTCTCCTTCTTTTCTTGTTTTTCTTGTTCCTCTTTTTCTTTTTCTTCTCCTCCTCCTCCTCCTCCTTCTTCTTCTTCTTCTATTTCCTATTCTTCTTCTTCTATTTCCTAATCTTCTTCTTCTTCTTCTTTAATTTCTCTTTTTTCTACTCCTTCTCATTCTCTTTCTCCTTCTCCTTCTCCTTCTCCATCTCCTTCTCCTTCTCTTTCTCCTTCCCCCCTCCTTTTCCTCCTTCTTCTCCTCATCCTCTTTCGCCTTCTCTTTCTCCTTTTTCTTCTTCTTCTCCTTCTCCTTCTCTTTCTCGTTCTCGTTCTCCATCTCCTTCTCCTTCTCCTTCTCCTTCTCCTTCCCTTTTTCCTTGTTCTTCTTCTTCTATCTCTTCTTCGTTTCCCTTTTTTCTTTTTTCTTCTTTCTTCTTCATTCTTCCTTCCTACTTCATTCTTCGATCTTCCTTCTTCCTTCCTCCTTCCTCCTCCCTTCTTTCTTCCTTCTTTCTTCTTCCTTCCTCTTTATTCTTCCTCTTCTTCTTCCTTTTCTTCTTCTTCTTCTTCTTTTTGCTCTTGCTCTTCTTCTTTTGCCTTTCTTCTTTCTTCATTCTTCCTTCTTCCTTCTCCCAACTCCCTAATTGCTAATCCTTAATCCCTAATTACAAATCCATCCCTAATCTCTAATTGTTGATCTTTAATCCCTTACCTCCATCCTTAATCTCCAATGCCTAAACTTTAATCCGTTATACTTAATCCTTAATCACTAATCTCTAATCCCTTATCCATAATCCCTAATCTCCAATTCTTAATCCCTAATCTTTAATCTTTAATCATAAATTCTTAATCCTTATTCTCTAATCCCTAATCTCTAACACTAATCTTAATCAATTAATCTCTAATATCTAAACTCTAATATCTAATCCTAAATCATAAATCCATAATCACTAATCTCTAATCCTTAATCTGTAGTCCCTATACCCTCATCCCTATTCCCTTATCCTCAGTCCTTAACCTCTAATAGTTAATCTCTAATCCATCGCCTCTTCTGCTTCTTTTTCTTCTTCTTCATCTTCTTCTTCCTCTTCCTTCTCTTCTTCTACTTCCTCTTTATTTTCTTCATCTCCTTCTTCCTTCTCTTCTTCCACTTCTTCCTTACCTTCTTCTTCTTCCTTCCCTTCTTCTACTTCTTCCTTACCTAATTCTTCCTCTTCTTCTTCTTCTTGTTCTTCTTCTTCTTCTTATTCTTCATTTTTTACTTCTTCTTCTCCTTTTTCTTTGACTACATCATCTTCTTCTTCTTCTTCCTCCTCTTCATCTTCTTCTTTATCTTCTTCATCCCCTTCTTCCTTTTCTTCTTCTCCTTCTTCTATTCTTATCCTTCTTATTCCTCTTCCTCTTCCTTTTCTTCTTCTTCTTCTTCTTTTTCTTTTTCTTCTTCTTCTTCTTCTTCTCCCTTTCTTCTTCTCCTTCACCTTTTGTTTGTCTTTCTCCTTCTCCTGCTTCTTCTTCTACTCCTCTTTCTCCTTCTCCTTCTCCTTCACCATATTCTTCTTAATCTCCTCCTCTTTCTCGTTGTCCACCACCTACTTCTCCTTCTCTTCTCCTTCTCCTTCTCCACCTCTTTCTCCTTATCCACCTTTTCCTTCTCCTTCTCCTTCATCTTCCTTTTTATCTTCTTCTTCTTTTTCCATCTTTCTTCTTTCTTCTTTCTTATTTCTTCTTCCTTCTTCCTTCTTCCTTCATCCTTCCTTCCATCTTCCTTCTTCCTTCCTCCTTTTTCTTTATTTTTCTTACTCTTCTTCCTTTTCTTCTGCTCTTCTTCTTCTTCCTCTTCTTTTTCCCTCACTTCTTCTTCTTACTTCCTTCTTCTTTCTTCTTTCTTCTTTCATTCTTCTCCCTTCTTCCTACTTCGTTCTTCCTTTTCCTAATCCCTAATGCCTAATCTTTAATGCTTAATCATTTATCTATCATTAATCTCGAATTCTTAATCTTTAATCTCTAATCTCTAATTCTAAAACACTAATCCTTAATACTGAATCCCTAATCCCTTATTCTTAATTCCTAATCTATGATCTCTAATCCTTACGATTTAATCCCTAATCCCAAATCTCTAAACCCAAATCACTAATTGATAACTCCCAAATCCCTAATCCCTAATCCTTTCCTCAATTTTTAATCTATATTGCAAGATACCTAATCCCTAATCCTTCATTCTTAAATCACTAATTCCAAATCCTTGAACTCTAATCCTTAATTCGCCACTTCTTCCTCTTCTTTATCTACTTCTTCTAACTCTTCTTCCTCTTCTTTTTTTGCTTGTTTGCCTTCTTCTTCTTCCACTTCTTCCTCATCTTCCTCATCTTCCTTTTCTTCTTCTTCTTCCATATTTTCTTCTTCTTCTTCTACTTCTTCTTCTTCCTCTTTTTCTTCATCTTCTTCTTCTTCCTCTTCTTCATCTTCTTCTAATTCTTGTTCTTCTTCTTGTACTAAATCTTCTTCTTTTTCTTCTTCTTCTTCTTCTTCTTTATTTTCTTCTTGCTCTTCTTCTACTTCTTCTCCTTCCACTTCTTCTTCCTCTTCTACTTCTTCCTCTTCTTCTTCCTTTACTTGTTTTTCTTTTTCCACATCCTTTTCTTCTTCTTATTCTCCTTCATCTTCTTCTTCTTGTTCCTTTTTCGTTTCTCCTTCCTTTATTACTTATTCTTCTTCTCCTTCTTTTTCTCATTCTTCTTCTTCTTCTATTTCTTCTTCTTCTTCTTCATCATCATCTTCTTCTTTTTCTTCTGCTCTTCTTCTTCTTCAGCTTCTTCTTTCTCCTTCTCCTCTTCTTCTTCTTCTTCCTCCTCTTCATCTTTCTCTTGTTCTTCTTCTTCTTCTTCTATTTCTTCACCTTCTTCTTCTTCCTCTTCTTCCAACTAATTTATTTCTCTTTCTTCTTCTTCTTCTTCTTCTTTCTCTTATTCTTATTCTTCTTCTACTTCTTCT